>PVIU01013276.1:0-56665 GCA_004026605.1 Ondatra zibethicus | reverse complement strand
TGAGGGGCTCGTCCACCTACTGAGACAGTGTGCCTGAACTAATGGGAGTGCACCAATCCATCTGGACTGGGACTGAATGAGCATATGATCAAACCAGACTCTCTGAATGTGGCGGTGAAAGGGAGCAGACAGAGAAGCCATCAACAATGACACCAGTACCTATCTCTTCTGCATGTATTATCTTTTTGGGAACTGAATCTTTTTGGATGCACTCCTTCCTAGGCTGGGAAGGAGGGGGGGTGGGCCTTGAACTTCCAACAGGGCAGGGCACCTTGCCCTCTTTCAAGGAAGAAGGAGGAGGAAGGAGGAGTGGGGAGTAGTGGGAGGGGACCGGGAGAAGGGGAAGAAATGTAAAAATTTTATTTATTTAATTATGTTTTTGAATGGAAAAAAATAAAAGAATATGAAAAAAACAAAAAAAGAAAAAAAAACAAAAACAAAAAAAAACCAAATTTGACATTGAAGAAAATAAGTTGAACTGTGACCTTGATTTCAATCAAAGTGCAGTCGAATAAAAGTGTCAGTGAATTATGGGGAAAAAAAAAGAAAATCGCATGTAATGAGTACTGATAATTTAAATTTGTATCAATTTCACTATTCAATTCAGCAACAAAAGGAATTTTGAATCTCAATTTCTGATACTCATATAAATATGAACATATAACATATGTTTTAACATGGGAAACACCATTATGTATTCGTTTTGGATAACCAAGAATTAGCTTTTTTTTTCTTAGTTGTTTCTTATCTTTTTGAGACAGGGTATCTTTTTATAGCTATGACTATCCTGAAACTCATTCTGTAGAACAGATTGGCTTTTGACTTGGAGTCTGTCTTCCAAGTGCTAGGAATTAAAGATGTGCACCACCATTCCTCTGCCTACAATGAGTGTTAAACAGTAAAATTCACTGGACAGTTGTTGTTGGAGACTGCTCATTTGTTCCAGGCTACTCAGACCCGAAATAATCACACAGAATCTGTATTATTTAGAACACTGCTTCACGAATAGCTTAAGTGTATTGCTAACTAACTCTTATATCTTAAATTAACCCATTTCTATTAATCTGTGTACCACCACGTGGTTTTGGCCTATCAGTAATGTTCCATCCAGCATCTGTCTCCTGCAGTGGATCCATGGCTTCTTTCTGACTCTGCCTACTCTTTCCCCTTCTATATGATTGAAATTTCCATCTTTCCCTATTCTGCTAAGCCATTGGCCAAAACAGCTTTATTCATTAACCAATAAAAGCAATATATAGTCATAAGGACTTCCCACACCAGACACTTATATATAAGAATTCACAATAAGTAAGAGACCTTTATAGTGCTGGTTGACCTAGTTGGCACTTTCAAATAGTGATGGACTGTAAAATAGTAGAAAATAATAACAGAAGAAGAAAAACTCTGAATATATGGTTCTTTTACCACCATTATTGTTACTAGATCAACTTATATTGCCTCAGTGTAACTCTTTAACTTAAATTTGTTCCCTAGCACTGACATCTTCTAGCACACAAATGACTGTAACTACAGATCCAGGGAGACCTGATGCATCTAGCCTTTCACGAAACCTACTCTCACATGCATATACAGACATAGAGAAACATGAATGCAGACATAATTCAAAAAATAAAAATAATGAATAGATGTATTGACTCATTTGTACATTGCTTGACTAACTTTCACAACACCATGGATTTAATATTCAGTGTTTCAATGCCCAAAGTAAAATGACTAATGTCAAAATTATTCTATTTACTTATTTGGGGATCAAATTACATAAGAAGATGGCTCCAGAATTCTGGGAACAACCATCATAATATGTTTTGCTTGCCTTTTCACTTATACTATCTTCTTCTACCTGCCCTATTTCATTACATTTTCAAGATTCAAGGTGAGTAAGAGCAAAGGAGAATTCAGTTGTATCATTGAATTAGTCTTTTTTAACATGGTCATATGATTTAGAAAGTAGGACAGGATAGATAATTAAGCTTGCAGAGGACCCAAATTTGTTCCCTAGCACTGACATCTTCTAGCACACAAATGACTGTAACTACAGATCCAGGGAGACCTGATGCATCTAGCCTTTCACGAAACCTACTCTCACATGCATATACAGACATAGAGAAACATGAATGCAGACATAATTCAAAAAATAAAAATAAATCTTAAAAAGTTATTTAGAGAATAGACGCTAAATAGATAAGAAGAGTGCATTAAAGACAACATTACAAAGAAGTCAGGAATAGGATCAGTTGTTATATCTTCCAAATAAAATCCTCTGAAAAATTTCCCATCAATATTCAGAAAAAATAATTTAAGTGAACATGTTTTATTATTCAGACAATTTCTGAGCAAAATTATATCAATTACATTTACAGTTACTCTGAAAAATCAATTCAACTAAGGACAATTATTTATGGATGTGGAAGATTATGTCATGGCAGCAGAAGAAAGAAGCTGAGATAGCACAATTTTAACCACAAACATGAAAGAGAGATAGAGGAAATGAGCAAGTGCAGACTGGAACTGAAGTCAAGACCAAGCAATACCACTCTTGGGTATATATACAAAGAAAGCTCAAGCATATCACAAGGGCTTGTGCTCAACTATTTTTATAGCAGCATTATTTGTAATAGCCAGCACCTGGAAACAACATAGCTGCCTTTCAACCAAAGAATGAATAAAGAAAATGTGATACATTTACACAATGGAGTACTACTCAGTGGCAAAAAATAATGATATCTTAAAATTTGCAGGCAAATGGATGTATCTGGAAAAACCACATTGAGTTAGGTAACCCAGACCAGGAAAGACAAAGATAACATGTACTCACTCATAAGTGGTGGTGGTTATGTTTTTGGTTATGTCAGTCCAGATGTCCTATAAGCTTCTGGAAAGTCTATCTCTGACCCTATTCTTGTTTAGGATTGTGGGAATTAAGATATCCATTTCTAAGTCAAGTCTGTACATTCTTATCAGACCTCAGGTACTCTACTTATACTGCAAGTATAAAACTGACTCACCTCACCTTGGTGTTTTAGTTGGTATTTCTATATTATCTTGAAATCCAGAGAATATTTGATTCGTGCTGTGTTATTTTAACTTGAAATATTCACATTTCACATGCTCAATAATCACTTGGTATTAATGGCTACAATACTGGAAAATAAATCTACATTAAAACATTTTTGATGTCTTTTATAATGAATTATTTTTACATGCATTTATGTATACACATATATATTAATAAATATAACCTTTGCATCCTGTACAATGTTACATGTATGTATGTTTTCAGCCATTTGTTATTGAATGACCAACTTGAACCATGAATTTGAAAGAGTAATAGAAAGGATATATGAGAGTTTGTAGGAAGTAAAGGCAAAGGGGAAAATTATATAACCTCAAAAAATAAATGATGTAAAAATAAACATTCAGGGACGCAATGTTTTCTTTTGGTTTTTGCTCTTTCTTTGGTCTAGGCATTCCTTCTCATATGCCAAATTAATCCTTTTTGCAGTCAGATTATTTATTTAATTATATATATATGAAGTATATAGTTGATAATTGACTTCATGAGAACTCATATCTAAGACATTACTTTGAGTAATGTTGACTTTGGACTTTTAAGCAGTACTGGACTTGTTAAGGGCAATGAAAACTTAAAATTTTTACTTGATTATATTTTGCATAATGAGGTGACAATAAACCTATGAGGGTAAAAATGTGAAAAGTGATGGGTTAAAGGTGTTTTGTTGTTTTAGAAAGTAGACAAATATATAATGGTTAATATTTATTGTAAATTTGATAGGATTTATACTTACCATGATTACATGCCTGTGAAAATAATCCATATTAGTCTAAGGTGGAATTATCTACCTTATATGTGGGTAATGCCTTTCCATGGGCTATGGTCCTGGATTCAAGACAATGTGGGATGCAGCATGTGCACAAACATCCGTTTCCCTCTGTTTCTTGAGAGTGTATGCATGTCTAGCTGCCTGCTGTCCATGCTACCGTGTATTGCTGATATGATGGGTTGTATCCCCTAGAACTATAGTCCAAAGCAAATCCTTGCTGTTGTAGGTTTATTCCTGTAAGTTACATGTTCATAGAAATGAAATAAGTAACCATCAGAGAAAAAAATTCATTAACACCATGTCAAAATGAACATAAATTTCCACCAGAGAAAGATACTTTGAGGACCAAGATGCAGAGAAGGTAATTTTAAACTAGTTAAGTAATACTGTACTTCAGAAACAAATACTGCCAAAGGCTATATATAACCACTAAAAATCTAATTTGCTACCATATTAAGAGCATGTGTTGATTTGGAAAAGAGGTTCTTCTTTTCTTTCCATGGAGGATGAGAACCTGTGGAATTCTTCCAGACTAATGTGGTTTGATGGATCAAGACCCCTGAAAGGTCACCTTGAGTACTCCTCAAAAAATTCCTTTGTCCAATAAAGAACAGGATGCAGTTTGGAGGGAACTATATCCACATCCTCAAATATTGTTTGTAAATGTTTGTTTCCATTTAAAGGGTGATATGCTATAGATATTTGCATTGGTATGGATCTTGGTTTATTAATATAAATTTAAAGTGAATTTTGTTATACCATGTATATGTATTTCTGATCATTATTAAGGTATTGTGTTTTCCCAGCTCATTTAAACATGTAATGTATAATTAAGAAATAAAGGTTAATAGATAATCATCTATAATAGTCAAAACTTGTAGTCATGTTAGTTAAGTTTCCTAGATATATAGAGATATATTTCGGTTAGATAGGTATTCTTCAAATCTTTCAAAGACCTTCAGAATGTTGCATTTAAATGTTTTAAGAACTTAAGACTTTTCATGACAGTGAGACATATATGCTCCTGGTAACACGAATCTACTTCAAGTGGATGATGGGCATCAAGGAAGGAGTCTGCTTATGGAGTTGGATAGCCATTTGGGCAATAAACTGTTCTTGCTTAGAATGCTTGCTGGTATGCTAGATGAACTGGACATGCAGGACCCAGAAATAATAGACTTCTGAACTTGCCTGGATGTGAGATGTTCCTTCGGGGATCATGCTTCATGGAATAGTCTGCCAGACATTCTGCATGACACAGAAAAAAGTGACTGACAAACTGTCAATACAGGCAATACCTCCTTTGAAATTTCCTGCTTCATGAAATAGTCTGCTAGATACTGTGGGCCTTGAGGATGAAGATTGATGCTGCAGTGGTACATAAGAGCTTCTGGTGACTGTCCAGGAAGCAAGATGTCTCTGTAAATTCTAGAGTTTGGACGTTACTTACAATGCATTTCCAGTTTACTTAGGTAATATTATATCCTTCTGGAGTCTTTGATAGAGTTGAAGAGTAGATAGTAATAATCTAAGTTTTTCTTAGTTATGATAAAAGATAAAGTAGATATAAATATTGTAACTGTAATTCTTGCTTGATAATTGTTTTGTTATATGTAATTTTACAATGTTAAAGTAAAAATTTCCTTTTTATTTAAAAAGAAAAGGGGAGGTGATGTGAGATTCCCTTCTGTATGCTGTGAATACCATTGGTAAATAAAGAAACTGTCTTGGTCTGTGATAGAGCAAAAGAATAGAGCTTCTTGGGGAAAGTTAACTGAACGCTAGGAGAAGGAAAATGGAGTCAAAAAGAAGCCATGGGCTCACTGCCAGAGACAGACATGCTGGAAACTTGCCAGTAGGCCATGAATCTCATGGTAAAATATAAAATAATGGAAATGGGTTAAATTAAGATGCAAAAGCTAGCAAATAATAAATTAGAGATAATAGGCCAAGCAGTGATTTAATTGATACAGTTTCTGTGTGGTTATTTCAGGATTTGGATGGCTGGGAAACAAACAAGCAGCCTCCTACAACAGATTATGTTTCTGCTTTCATGTTTGATATGTTTTGTTCATTTCATTCTACTGTTTGTTTGGATTTTCATAGATTTCATTAAAAAATGTATTCACACTCTCTTTAAGTACTTTGAACATATCCATAATAGCTATGTTTTATTTATCTCATGCTTCAGTCACTTTGCATTTCTCAGGTCATACTGTATATGCTTGCTGGGCTCTACTAAAGATAAATTCTCCTGTTATTGATTGTGCTTTTACACTGCCATTTAAGCATCTGGGTTTGGGAAGATTACAATGTTATGTGTTGGATATGTGTTTTTTTCTTGTTGGGTGGTGTTCCATTCCTTGGTTTCTGTTACCTTCTCTAATTTTTAGGAGAGTGTTGTGGCTATGAGTTGCCATCAGATATGGAATGCTTCTGAGATCCTGCCAGGTGTGGCCACTGGGAGTCTAGGGTGGAATGTGTTTGTAGGTATTGTCATCTAACACTAAGGATTAGGGTGGATTAGAAGGTGGGTAGCTGAGAGGACTCACAGAAGAAAGGAAAGCTTATTATAATATCATGATCTGCATAGACCCTTGGGAATAGGGGCAGAGAAGAAGGATTGGTCACAGCAGATAATCTGCTATTAAACCAGAGGATAAGACTGATGGATTGAAATTGGGGGACAAAATGAAGGGTGAAGATAGCCTACCTGATTCCCTGACTGGTATGGCCAATAGTTTACCAGGGAGTGCCTGCAGAACATGGAAACTAAGAAAAAGGAATGGGGTAGTAGAAGAAGGCTGTAGAAGAAAATCTGCATGACCTATCTGGAATGGAGGTAGAAAGGTAGGGGAGGCTTCAGCAAATGGTCTGCTGTAGAGATGAGGAGTAGGGAATTATAATTGGAAATGGGGTAAGAGTGGTGAAGATTACTTATGTGATTCTCTGGCTGGAATGTTTTGTTTTATTTACATTTTTTATGGAGTAGAGGTCTATAAACGTACAACCTTTTAAGTCCTGACAGACAAAGGAAATGCTATGTTTTCTTCTGAACAAAATTTTAGATCCACTTCAACATTGCTGAAATTTCTTGAGGTTTCTCACAAAATGGGAAAAATAGTTTTTTGAGATAGTCAAGTCCACTCAGAGATGGAAGAAATCATGCAAAGGAAAAGCATGCTGACTTTCAGTCTATGAAAAGTGAACAAGCAGAATAAAATTCAAAAAAACATATCTGCTTCATTTAGTCATTCATAAGTTTCCTCAGATCACAGGTTTTTAGAAAAATACTCCAGCTGACCAGATACTCTTGTGGCTTCTAAACTTAAAATCCAATCAACTATGACTTAAGTTTATTTAAGGCATACTTTTCAGATCTTAAACACAAGTCACAGAGGGGTTTAGTAGTATGACACATATTAGTTAATATGTATTGTACCATGTAATATGTATTCTTCTATTCTTCAGTAGAACTAAATGTCTGCTACTGTAAGGAAAAACATAACTGGAGTTCTCTTTATTTTGTAGACTCTTACATTTGTTCAAATATGTTTCCTGAAACTCAATTCACAGAACCATGAGAAACTAAATTATTAATAAAGCATAGTTTCTTCCTACTGTTATGAAGTATGGATTTGAAAAGATATATCTTCTATAGATTTTGTAACTCAAATAAAGACCATGAAATAGGAATATCTAATATCTACATAGAAAAATAAATCTATAACTTCAAAATTCAAACCAAAGCTGGTTCACAATGTAAGGCATGAGCAATAGGTTTAGAAAAGGCTGTAGCTCAGGTTACAAATGTGGCTGGAGAGCAAATACTTGCAATAATTCTGTCAATATTGTTTTGAGGAAATCTGTCCTACTAAGCTGTCCTTGTGGTCATGTATATATATGAGACACTTGTCTACTTCTTACCAGCATATGTGGGTGAAAATATTTAAAAATCAAATCCTGGAAATAATGTTTAAGAAAAAATTAACAAAAATATCATGATATCATGTAAACATTTAGATAAGTAGTATCACAGTTTTATGCTGAAGGGTGCATAGTTGTCAAACTGCAAATAGACTGAGAAAGTGATCACCACATAGAATGGAGGATAAGATTATATAAAACAAAAAGTTCAACATACTAGAATAAAAAATATCATCTGATTTGCCAAGAATTGCAAGTGTGATGTAGAATTTCAGCCCTGGAATTCAGCCTGTATTCAAGATTCTCTTGGCTAGCACCATATTGTCCATTGTGCTGTGTTTCAACTGGTCTTCCAGTGTCAATCTCAAATCTTTGTAGTCCAACAGATTGTACCAGTACTCTTCTCCTTTGATTTTGGTCTTACATTGACTGGTTACCTTAGAATATATTTTTCTTTAGAACATTTACTTTCTAGGACATAAATTATAAACAATACTCTGTTGAAGTTGAATTCTATCTGCTCATCTTATAGTAGAGGAGATGATGTTTTAAAGATATACTGAGGGAAGATCATTAGTTGCTTAAAATATGACATTGAATGCTAACTTAGCAGAAAATTCCAAGTTTTATTTTCTCATCACAAATATTTTTGAAGGCCCAATTAAAGTAGCAGACATAATTCTGTCAAATATTCTTTATATTTCTATTGAGACACAGAAAACTCACATGAAATTCAACACCACAGGTAATTATTTATGTGAGATATAGAAGATAAATATATAGAGCATTATCAGTGCTAGGAGATAGCTGTGTAAGGTGGTTTGTTTGTTCAGAGGGAAGACCTACTTAATATTTATGATCAATTAAAATACATGCATCTATGACTGTATAAAAGAATTCTAAGTCAGTCTGTGATGTAGGAGGTCCTGTATTTGTGTTGCTTTCATTGGTTACTAAAGAAACTGCCTTGGCCTTTTGATAGAGAAAAAAACTTAGGTAGGCATGGAAAATAGAACTGAATGCTGGGAGAAAGGAGGCAGGCAGACAGAGGTGCCATGGAGTCGCCAGAGTCAGACATGCTGAATCTTTTCCGGTAAGCCATGACCTCATGGTAAACACAGATTAATAGAAATGGGTTACATCAAAATGTGAGAGTTGTCCAAGAAGAGGGTAGATTTAATGGTCCAGGCAGTAATTTAATTAATACAATTTCTGTGTGGTTATTTCAGGGGTTAAGCCAGCCAGCCTGTGGGAAGCAGCCCGCTGGCTTCCTACTACAAGTCTGAGTCACATCAAACCCTTTCACAAACAGCAATAATTATAGCAGCAGCAATAAAACAGTTTTATTTTGAGTGATAATAATTGCAAAATAATTCTGTATTGTACTCATGATTTCCAAATTTTGGATAACTGAGTTTATATACAATCACAAAAATAAATATATGTTGTCTAATAAATTTCAGTAGCATTTTCCCATTATTCAGTTTGTTATACATTTAAAAGCTAACAAGAACAAATATTATATACACAGTTCATTGTGGTTCTCACTGATCATCAAGGAAACTTCTCTTTGCAACAGAGGGAGTAATAGGGAACCACCTTCATCCTATGGCTTTTGAAGGGCTGGACCAGGTTGGGCATGGCCTTGGGTACCAGAAAAGCATGGGCCTGCTCTCTCTCTCTCTCTCTCTCTCTCTCTCTCTCTCTCTCTCTCCCTTTTCTCTCTCCCCTCAATGCTGATTTGGTTCCTGTTTTTGGTTCATACAGAGACCTGTAATCTCTGAGTTCCCCTTAAATAAAGAACCCCTTTATTATAGTCAATTCTGAGCTAGTGTGGGATTAATTATTTGCATTCACCTTCATCTGGTGCCCAACGTGGGGCACCACCCCACAACTCTCAGATTAAGAGCCCCATACTATACTGACTGAGTTATTTTATCATATTGTATGCATGCATGTTTCTACCTCTGTTTAAGACATTTTCTACATTGATACAATTTTAAGATATATTTATCATATTGCATTATACATTCCTACCTCTGGTCAAGATACTTATACATTGTTTACATTTTTAGGTCATTGTCCTTATTTGCTGCACAGTTGTTTAAAGATTGTTATATTTTAATATGAAGCCTTATTCTTTGTGCTATATAAGTATTAAGAATTATAGGTCAATAGTCATCCATGTCTGTCACACTTATAGTCTAATCAGGTTTTTTAGATACATAGAGATTGTCTTCTACATAGATAGGTAATCTTCAACCACTTCAAAAAGTGTAAAATATGGGATTTAAATAACTTGGGTTTCTGTTGACATGAGACAAAATTGCTCCTGGCAGCACCAATCTGCCCCCGAGACAATGTTCAACACAAAAGACACTCCACTTGGAGCTTGTTTTTTTCTTGCCAAAACTGGCCTTTACACAAGGAACTGTCCATGCTTTGACCAATGACAAAATGAGTGGTGTCCAGACTGGACAAGCAGGATACAAGCAAAAAGACTGTGAAACCTTTTCAAGAAAGGGTAAAATAGTTTTAAAATTTTTCCTGCCCCTAAAAATGGTATGTCAGTTAATCTAGGCCTTAGCTGAAGTTTGTTGCTCCAATGTTGCAAATGGGACACTGGGTGATTGCCCAGGTAGCCAGTTATCTTTTTCTTCTACTACACATTTTGGAAGCTGCTTGATTACACTTCCTGCCTACTTAAGTAATATTATCTCCCTTCTCAGGTCTTCAATGGGGTTAAAGACTAGCTAGTCATAGTTTCTTTCTTCATAACGTAGCCAAGCCATTTCTAACACAATAGTATAATTATTAAAATGTTTAGCATATGTTTCTTGCTTGATTTTGTTTATGCTGGCTGTAATTCTAATTTTTATAATTGCTGTCTGTTCTTATTGTATATAGTTTTGTATTGAGTTTGGAAATCTCTTATTTAAACATAATGGATAGGTAATGGGTAACCTCCTTCAGGCTGTGAGAGGCTGGACCAGGTTGGCTGTGGCCTTGGGTACCAAAAGGTCACAGGCCTGCCTGCTCATTCTCTTCTCTCTCTCACCTGGATGCTGGGTTTAGTTCCTTAATGTGGGAGTCCCCTCTGGGAGTTGCTTGTATTGGTTAATGAATAAAGAAACTGCCTTGGCCTGATAGGGCAGAACTTAGGTAGGCAATGAAGACAGAACTGAATTCTGGGATGAAGAAAGCAGAGTGAGAGAGATGTCATGGATCCACCGGACACAGAATCCAGGAATTTTACTTCATAAGCCACTGCCATATGGCAATATACAGATTAATAGGAATGGGTTAAATCAAATGTGAGAGTTAGGCAATAAGAGGCTAGAGCCAATGGGCCAAGTAGTGATTTAATTTATAAAATTTCTGTGTGGTTATTTCGGCCAGGCAGCCAGGAAAAACAAGCAAGCCAACTCACTCTAATAGTTCCTGTTCCTGGTTTATAGAGGCCTGTGATCTGTGGGTTCCCCCTAAATAAAGCACCCCTTTATTATACTCAGTTCTGAGGTAATGTGTGATTAGTTTATTTGCATTTGCCTTCAAGGGAAACCATTATAGAAAACTATAACTAATCAAAATGCATAGTTGTGGAGAGCATTTTCAATGGATATATCTACAAAAAAAATCCTCCCATACCTACAGTTCAGGGAATATTGTAGAAGAGAAAATGAAAAGATTTGTTTAAAGCCCAAAGATCAGAGAGTTTTCTGTAAGACTATGTCTCCTACTAATACTAAAATTTGTACCCATAAAGAATCACCAATATGACTGCAAAAACATGAGCTGAACATGGATTAGCGCAACAATAGGCATGCTAAAGCATATAAGAGGCAAATCCAAGACAGACTTCCCCTAGGCAAATAAATACAGGCAACTAGGGAATGTTGAAGTGTCAGAAATATAATCTTCCCCAGGGAAGAGCACACCAATTGGTTACCTAAAACCAAGTTGTCAGCCCTAAATACATATACATACAAGTAACACTGTACAGACTAAACAGGTTATATTTAGGAATATATGTATATGCAAAAAAATGTATAAATGCCAACAATAGAATGAAAATTATGTTAATTTATGTAAACATTTTTCTGATGATTTATATCCAAATAAGCTTTTTATCTGAAAACTGATTAAATAAGGATCCCAAGATGTCAAATTGTGGGTAGTTGTTGTGATGGTTAATTTGCATTGTCAAGTTGACCCAATTTAGAATTACTAAGGAAATTGCTAATTTGTTAGGGTGCTTCTAGGAAAGGTTAACAATAAAGTATTGTTACTTTATTCAAAAGAGAATCTAAAGCCAATAGTATTAAGGTTACATATATTGTTACATTTTGTTGTGTGTGTGTGTATGTTCAAGTATGTCATGTGGAAGGAATGTGTGATTGTATCACTCCTATGCAAACATTCTCATTAGAGATAACATCTAGAACTCTCTGGGAACTAGCAGTCACTCCAAGAATCTACAGATAGAGACAATATGTTAGTAATCAAGGATGTAGTTATTCTTACTTTAACATTCTTGTACAGATAGAGCAATTACAATCACACATTACAATACTTTGGCCTCATTAATTTTATGTAAATATGGATATGTTGCATTTTTATCATGAAACTGTAGTAAGGAGGGTGCTTATCCATTCCTGGCTGCTAAGCCCTGAAATAACCAGACAGAAACTGTATTAATTAAATCACTGCTTGGCCCCTTAGCTCTAGTTTCTTATTGACTAATTCTTACATATGAATTTAACCCATTTCTATTAATCTGTGTATCAACACATGGCAGTGGCTCACTGGCTAATGTTCCAGCATCTGTCTCTGGCAGGGATACATGGCATCTCTCTGATACTTCCTCCTTTCTCCCAGAATTCTGTTTAGTTTTCCCCACCTAGCTCTTTCTGCCCTGCTCTGCTATGGGCTCAAAGCAGTCATTTATTATCCAATGGTATTTATAGCATACAGAGGTGAATCCCACATCATGTAGCACTCATTATAAGGGTTCACCAGAATTTTCTAATGGGCTTGATAGGATTATTATAAAATTAATAGGCCTATAAAATAATCATCTAAGATTATCACAATCAAAAAACAAATCTTAAGAATCCCCAAACTACAGGTCAGGGGAAGTTAATTATTCAAATATATATAATCATGTATGGGGGGGAGCTGAATATGGAAAAACAAATGTTGATTATTTCTGTAGGGTTTAGATACTTTAATTGCCACTTAAGCTCAGTACATCTCTTCTCTAACTTCTTAGAATTGTTACCATTGATTTATGTGAGAAAAATTCTATAAACTATCACTGAAATTCATTTTTTATAAAAGATTAATTCAATTTATGACTAGTTGTTGTCACTATGATTTACAAATATGTTGCAGAAAGAAACAAAATATAATTCTGGATAAGACAATTGACATTCATGTATTAATAGCTCCCCTATGGTGTGGGAGGTCCTTCTGTCTATGTGTTGCTTTTATTGGTTAATGAATAAAGAGACTATCTTGACCTGTTGATAGGGCAGAACTTAGGTAGGTGGGAAAATCTGGACTGAATGCTGGGAGAAGGAAGGTGGAAAGAGAGATGCCGTGGAGCTGCCACCAGAGATAGACATGCTGAAAATTTGCTGGTAGGCCATGACCTCGTGGTAATATACAGATTAATAGAAATGGGTTAAATTCAGGTGTAACAGTTAGGCAATAATAAGCTAGAGCTAATGGGCCAAGCAGTAATTTATTTAATACAGTTTCTGTGTTGTTATTTTGGGTCTAAGCTATCCGGGCAGCTGGGAAGAACAAGCCTCCTCCCCAAACAAATTGGCACAACAACATGGTGGAATAAATCCATATATAACCTGAGAAAGCTTAAAAATTAACTTTAGACACACAAGAACAGAGTTAATTATGGTTTGCTAGTGGCATTTCTTGGATGGGCTTTGTTTGATAGAAGCATGCAGAGGCATGGCTCCTTTAAGAGAAGTTTTCCTGATTCATCCATAGCAGGAATAGAGCTGTACCTTTTTTAAATGCAAGCTTTCAGGGCTATGGTGCCAGTGTGACCTCTGGCTCTTGCAGGAGACAGAATATTTGGATGGGGTATGTAAACAAATTTCTGCAGCTTGCATAATGAGACATGGACTGGCTGTGTGCCTGAAATTAGGGTGGTTTGCATGACTCTCAGAGGCACAAGCTGCTCTGCCATGCTGGACTGGGCAGGGCAAGCAGAAAGTACCATATTTATCACAGTAATGGTACAGCTTAAGTTTTAGACTGGGCGGCCAAGCAGGAAGTGCCATATTTCCCCTAGTAATGGTGCAGCTTAAGTTTTAAGAAGCACTTAGCATTTGAAAATCTCTTCAAGACAGTAAAGAATTAAAGATAATGCAATAAATACTGATTCAGACATAAAAGAACTCTAAATGGGTCACATTGTTGGATAAAGGTATGTAGGCTTGGAGAGAGAGAAGAAAAAGAATAGAGAGTTGAAAAAGAAGTAAACCTCTTTTTAAAAAATGTCTTTAAAGAGACAGAGTACAGATAGTCATAGATTAAAAGGAGAAAAGTAAAGTAAGACATACAAATATGGACTATACACAGAAAGTCTAGATTATATATATTATTGTGTTCTCTTTTAATTTTTTTGGCTGCAGAGAGACATATGATTTTGAGGACTGCTAAGCTAAGACAACATAAATATTTTAAAGGTATTTTGAATTCAAAATTTGAGTCTAAGTATATGTTATTTTGGAAAAGAGGTTCTTCTTTTTCTTTTCACAGAAAATGAGAACCTGTGGATTGCTTCCAGAATGGTGTGGTTAGATGGAATAACACCTCCTGAAAGGTTACCATGAACACCCCCAAAACCTGAAAGATAATGATTAACAGCACCCCCAAACAGCAGGAAGCAGATTGGATAAAACTATGCCCATATTCTCAAATATTGTTTATTGACATTTAAATTAATATTGTTTGTTAACATTTAAAGGGGATATGATATAGATATGAATAATTTGCATTGGTATGGATCTTGGTTTATTGATAGAAATTTAAGGTCAGTTTTTTGTATGTATATGTATATTTCTGCTCTTAATTAAGGTATTATGATTGTGTAGTTCATTTAAAAATATAATATATAATTAAGAAATATAAGTTAATAGATACTTATCTATAATATTTAATCTTGTAGTCATGTTAGTTAGATTTTCTGGATGTATAGAGATAGATTTCAGTTAGATATGTATTCTTCAAATCATTCAGAGACCTTCAGAATATGGCATTTAAAATGTTTTAATAACTTTTCATGGCAATGAGACACATCTGCTCCTGCCAGAACAAGCTACTTCAAGAGGAAGATGGCATCAAAGAGGCTCCTTATGGAGTTGGTTAGCCAATTCGGCAAGAAAGTGATCTTGCCTGAACTGCTTAACTCGACTTGCATGACCCACAGAGAAATGACTGCTGAACTTGCCTAATGGTTAGACAATCCTCCAGGGTTCCTGCTTCATGAAAGTATCTGCTAGACATTCTGCAGAACACAGAAAAAATGTGATGTACAAACTGCCAGTATATGTGGAACTGTCTTTCAAAATTTCTGCTTTGTTCAAAAGTGTGCTGGATAGTATGGGCCTATAGGCCATAGAAGGATACCCCAACAATATAGAAGAATGTTTCATGACTGGCCCGGATGTGAGATGTCTCTGTCAATTATAGAATTTTGGAAATTGCTGACAATGCACTTCCTGTTTACTTAGGTAATATTAAATCCTTCTTGAAGTATTTGATGGAGATGAAGAATAGATAGTTATTATTATAGTTTTCCTTAGTTATGATAAAAGATAAAGTAGATATAAATATTCTAACTATATTTCCTGCTTGATACCTGTTTTGTTATATGTAATTTTACTGTGTGAAAACCTTCCTTTCTTGTTTAAACAGAAAAGCAGAAATGGTATGGGAGGTCCTTCTGTCTATGTTTTGCTTTTATTGGTTAATGAATAAAGAAACTGACTTTGCCTGTTAATAGGGCAGAGCTTAGGTAGATGGGGAAAACTGGACTGAATGATGGGAGAAGGAAGGCGGAGAGATGGCATGGAGTCGACTCTGGAGATAGACATACTGAAAATTTGCTGGTAGTCCATTGTCGAGTTCTGAGTTCCCAACATAGAAACTATTTTTCCCTAACTCGACTGGTACGGAGGCATGAGAAATAATGAAACACAGTCACACAGCCATATCAGAAGGGGATCTCAGGCTTGATTCATTCCTGAAGATCTACCCGCATTTATTATACAAAACACCTTTTATCCCCATGGTCAACCAAGGTGAATACTCATTAATATTCACTTTCTGGGGGACACGGGGCTACCGAAACACCTGAAACTTAATCCACCAGTTTTGGAATCACTACTTCTTCCCAGGTGATCTATATAATAATAAAGGAGAAGGAGCCATACATCTTGGCATTTGTCAGGTAGCTGGCTTGTCTGGCAGGATTGCAGCTGCATTGGAAATTAAGCATGGCCAGAGAGCCTGCCTGTAAATATTTTGTATGAAATATGGGCCCATAATTCACTCTCTCTTATTAAATTTTAATAATCCCTGTGCTTCTGCAACAGGACAGATGGACCACTCCGGTTTTGGACAAAGTCCTCTTCCTTTACCCAAATTCTTTGGAAACAGGCATTGACACATGCCAGCTCCTGTCTTAGGCATCTGGGAAAGAAGAAGCTTTAAACCCATCATTGACTGCTGGTCTCTGTAAAGAAAAGGGATTAGTGGAGAGAAATATACTTTCAGGCCCTGTGTCTCCATAGTCACAGCTTTTGTCAGAATAAATCATAATGCTTTATGAATAATTATGCTCCCATAGGCTATAGTTTCTTATTTTAAAGGAGAATAGAATCACCCAAGTTGAAAATGTTTCTTCTGCTGGTTCAGAGTACACTTAGATCTAACATTCTCAGCATATGCATCAACTCCCAACATTTACTGCTTTTCAGTAATTGCCAATAGCAACAAGTCCAAATCATAATTTTTTCACATCATCGGTCAATACCGAATCTCCAATTATCTTTTTCTGTATCATAGTTTGTATTGTCAGTCAGTACCGACTCTCCAATTATCTTTTTCCGCATCATAATTTCATTTTTTGTCGGTCAGTACTGACTTTTTTTAATTTTCTTTTTGGCCAGTAACGACTTTTTAGCACCATTGGTGAATAACAAAATTTTTCACATCATCTTATATGCAGTTGTAAATATCAGGTCATTACCAGTAAGAGTATAATACCATTTGCTGTTATCAAATACCATTTTCAGTCTCTGAGCAGCTGTTAAGCCCTTAGTCTGCCTTCTTTGTAAGTGAAAAGGGGTTTTAGTCATTCTTTATTTTGTGTCCCTCTTTCTTAGGTTTTATATTTTAACCAACAATGAGCTGTGTGTTAGTTTGCATCTCAGTTCTGAAGCAAACAGGTTTCAAAACACTGCAAGCTGCAGACATCATAGTGAAGTCATCTCAGCAGTGTCTCTTTGTCCAAAGTCGCTGGAGGCAGAAGGGCATCCTGCAGTATAGTGTAGTGGCAGCTGCACGCCTCTCTGTGGAGGCTGGGTAAACTGGATTACTGGTTCTTCCTAGATCTCTGCTTATTCCGTCTCTCCTGCTGGGCCATTATCAGCTATGTTGTCATCAGGTCTGGTATTCTTCTGCTGAATATACTGAACCAGTCTCTCTGGAAGACATCTCACTTGGTTTTCATCCTGGAAAAAAACACAGACATTCCCTTGACCCCATATTAATATGGGATCTATGGGATCTGGCCCTTTCCATATTTCAGTGCAACGGTCCCTCCACGTTGCTTTGGCAAAGGTGGTCTTTGTACTATTGTGCCACAATCTGTCTGCAGCTAATCACTCATGGACATCCATATTTAGAAAGTTTAGTGTAAACAATGCATGATTTAAGGCATTGTGTGGTGTCTGAGGATACAACTCCCCTGTCTTTATCTTTTGGAGTTCTGTTTTCAAGGAGCTATGTGCACACTCCACAATTCCTTGCCCTTGAGGATTATAAGGAATACCAGTCTTATGAATGATATTCCATTGAGAACAAAATTTTTGAAAAGCTTTGTTAACATATTCGGACCCATTGTCCGTTAGGTTTATGGTTAGAGTTAGGGTTAGGGTTCGGACCCATTGTCTGACCTGCTTTTACTACCAAAACTCCACTTGGTGAGTGAGTCATCACCTTTATTTCTCCTTCAAAGTCAGCATTGATAATTCCAGGAGCTACTAAGATCCCTGCATAGTTGTGCTACTTCTCCCTAACAGCAACCCTACAGTGCCTTTTGGTAAAGGCCCGTAGACCCCTGTGGGGAGAGTTTGCATCCCCATCTCAGGCATTAGAAACATGTATATGGATGAACTGAGGTTGAGCCCTACACTACCTGGGGTGGCTCTGAAAAGGTCCTGTATAGATCTCCTTGTGGGGGTGCAGATTGCTGGATTTCCCCATAAATTGGTTGTGGGGCCTGAGGCTGACCCCTGAATCCATTTCCTGAAAGAGGATTTCCTAGATCATCTTTTTTTGATCTGCACTCGCTAGAAGAATATTTTCCTCTCCTACATCTTCTACACAATCCTGGTTCTTTTCTAGTCCTAGGGCTTGCTCTCCTATCAGGACATCATCTGACCTTATGTCCCATAAGACTACATCCAAAACAGCCTCCAGGTGTTCCTGTAGCTTGCCTTCTCCCTGGGGCTAGGTCTCCCTGCTGGGATAAGACATCATTAATTGTAAAGCAGCAGCTAAAGCCATTACTTGTGTATATGATTGGGGAATATCCGAGCAAATTCGGATATAATCTGCAATATTACCTTGTTTCTTAAAAGGTCTTATAGCCACCTTGCATATAGCATTGGCATTCTCAATTGCTGTTTAATTATCTGTCCTGCTTCTGAGTCTCTAATCAATCTATTAGATGCCTATGTTAGTCTGGAAACAAAGTCCTGAAATAACTCATCTGGT
This sequence comes from Ondatra zibethicus, assembly GCA_004026605.1. Classification (NCBI taxonomy): domain Eukaryota; kingdom Metazoa; phylum Chordata; class Mammalia; order Rodentia; family Cricetidae; genus Ondatra; species Ondatra zibethicus. The sequence continues at coordinate 37,841 of PVIU01013276.1, read as the reverse complement.
CCCTGTCTTATACTAGATAACTCCTCAGTCTGTTCTTTTGACGGTGGAAGCTTATTCCAGGCCTTCTTGGCCACTTCACTAATTTGGACATATGCTACTATATCATATTCTAACTGTTGATTTGTTTCTGTATAGGGTCCTTTGCCTGCCAGCATCTTGTACGAAATAGGAATCTGCCGAACTGTTTCTCTCAGCTGTGGCCTGACATTGTTCTGTAAATTCAGTTTTCCACAATAGAATATCTCCTCTTAACAGGCAAGCCTTGGCTATCTGCTTCCAATCCGCTGGTCGCAGTGCTTCTATAGCTACATTTTCCACCAGTGTCTGGGTAAAGAGTGCCATTACTCTGTATTGAGCGCAAGTGGTTTTTAATTATTTGAGTAACTTAAAAGATATAGGAGTATGTAGTCTAAGCAGATTTCCTTGCACATCTCTCTGCTCCATTACTGGGAACAATTGAAATCCTTGCATCTCTTCTCCTCTGCTAGTGGCTTCTCTGATACAAGCTTGTATAGGAGATTCACTACTATCATTATGCCTCTGCTTCTCTTTCGGTGTACTCTGAACTGAGGGCATATCTAAACCTGCCATTGTGTAGGAAGACTATCGCTCTTCTGACAAGAGTCCTGTATCTGCATAGTTCCTAATCTGCACAATAGTGGGGTTACCATCCTTTTCAAGCCTTTTATTTCTTTCTGAACCCTGTCCTCCTGTCTCTGTCTCTCAGTGCTGCTGTTTGCTAGTGAGAAAGATGAAGACTCCCTTTTATGGCCTGAATCATTAGTCAATGACCTGTTGTAACTGCTCTGTTCTGAAAGAGTATCTAGCAACTCCTCAGGTGGAGTGGATGGAACTATCTCCTGCTGGTCAGGATTTAATTCCAACCTTTCCTGTATTAGCCTCCAGAAATAAGGCGTATCTTCTGGGATGCTATCTGGTCTGCTTTATTACAATAATGTTGTTGGATTTTCATTCCTACTTCTTTCCATGTGGATACGTCTAAGGTCCTAGGCTGGGAAAACCGAGGCCATATCTCCTCTATGATTTCTAAAAATTCTTGTATCTGATCCTGCTGTATTCTCTCTCCTCTGTCCTGTAAAATATCTTAAATCAACTGCATAGCCATTAGATTGCTTTTTCCTTGTCCCATATTTCTATATTTACAAATTTTACTCCCGATATTACTGTCCCGCTTTGTTATCTAAGCACACATTATTCATGTATCCACTGATTTTTTTCTTGTGGGTTCCTCGCGTCTGGTCACTTCTTCCCTGTTTTTTGGAGTTCACGGATCAGCCTCACATTCTCCTCCATCTTTTTTTCAGCTTTTCTCAGGGTTCAGTGGTCAGCACCACATTGTCTTTCGTACTTCTTGTCCTTTCTCCGGCTTTTCTTGGGGTTCAGTAGTCAGCAACACATTGTCTTTCGTACTTCTTGTCCTTTCTCCTGCTTTTCTCAGGGTTCAGTGGTCAGCACCACGTTACTGGCGCCATTATGTCAGGGTCCGTGTTCCCAACATAGAAACTATTTTTCCCTAACTCGACTGGTATGGAGACATGAGAAGTAATGAAACACAGTCACACAGACATATCAGAAGGGGATCTCAGGCTTGATTCATTCCTGAAGATCTACCCGCATTTCTTATACAAAACACCTTTTATCCCCCTGGTCAACCAAGGTAGATACTTATTAATATTCTCTTTCCAGGGGACATGGGGCTACCGAAACACCTGCAACTTAATTCACCAGCTTTGGAATCAATACTTCTTCCCAGGTGATCTACATAATAATAAATGAGAAGGAACCATACATCCTGGCCTTTGTCAGGTGGCTTGTTTGGCAGGATTGCAAGTGCCTTAGAAATTAAGCATGGCCAGAGAGCCTGCCTGTAAATAATTTGTATGAAATATGGGCCCACAGGCCATGACCTCATGGTGATAAACAGATCAATAGGAACGGGTGAAATTCATATGTAAGAGTTAGCCAATAAGAAGCTAGAGCTAATGGGCCAAGCAGTGATTTAATTAATACAGTTTCTGTGTGATTATTTCAGGTCTAAGCTATCTGGGCAGCTGGGAAGAACAAGCCCCCACCCCAACACCCCTATAATAGTCCAATTCCAATAGTCTAGAAATCATATGCTTGGAATCATTTGTTGACTTGAGAATTTCTCTATTTGGGCTACTATACAGTAGACTACTTCTTAATATAAGTTCTATTGTAGAGATAACCTCCTCCCATGCATAAGACATATTTGTTCTCTCTGAAGTAATTTATCATCAATGATTCTAAAAAGGGCTTAGGATTTGCAGTCTCCATTCTAATAACTCTGTTGTCTACTTTTCTTCCTTTCAAAGTTTTTATTAAAGTAAATATTGCTCTATTAAGTTTGGTATAATATCATTTCCAAAATGCACTTATGTAGATAGAGGCTGCTTATTAATTTTCTGACTGCCCAGATCCAAAATAATCACAGAATCTATATTAATTAAAACACTATTTGGCCTATTAGCTTAGGTATATTTTTGGCTAACTTATATTTTAAATTAACCCATCTCTATTATGTTATATTTTACCATGAGTCTTGTGGTTTACTGGCAAGGTTCCAGGGGCATATCTGTTGCTTGTGGCAGCTACATGGTGTCCCTCTGACTGTGCCAACTCTCTCCTTGTCTATCTACTTGGAATTACTGCTTTGCTCTATTCTGCCCTGCAATAAACCCAAAGCAGAATTTTTAGTCACAGCACACAGAGGAGAAGTCCACAACTCACTTACAAAAATGTGTGCCTTATACTCTGGTTTCTCTTCAGATCATATAAATCTCTTGACTTTTACAAAAGTGTGTGATTTAAAATATACTGCCTAAATGTGAATCATTAACATCAGCTGATTTCTTGTTTCTCTAAATGACACTAATTTCATAACTTTAACTTGTTGCGTTTTTTAACAGTTGTATTTATTTTAATTTTTATATTTTTGCAATGTTGCATGTTTCTGTGTGCACATTGACCACCTCCATCCTTATCATGTCAGCCTCTTACCTTTTTAATAAGAATACACATTCATAATGAATCATGTCTTCAGTAAGTTTGGAAAATAATGCCATATCTCCATTTCTTGGAATGTTCCATAAATACTTTGAAATAGCTAAAACCAAGCTTACAATCACTGTTCCTATGTTCTCCAAGATGGTGAATGTTAGCACAGAAAACTCAGTAACTTAGACAAATTGAGAGGCTGTTATACAGGACTTCTTTCATTGTCACTTTATACAAACTCCTACCATACAAGCTAAGTTTAATAAACTACATTTCTTAATAATTCAAATAATACACCTTAAATCTGTTACATATCTTTTAAATTTGTCCAATCCCTAATGCAGTTCTTTTATATATACCTTCCACAAAATATGAAGCAATATCCAGACCCACAGCTGGCAGACATTCTTTGGGTATGAGCCACCTCTCCTGAGTAAGACACTTTTTTTCTCATTCTCCTCTTCTGTAGACAGAAGTTTCTGTCTTGCCTGCTCCTAAAACCATTCAGTCCCAAATATACACACAGCGGCTTATGTTAATTATAAACTTTTTGACCTATTGTTCAGGCTTATTACTAACTACCCCTTAATACTAAAATAACCCATAATTCTTATCTATGTTTAATCATGTAGCTTGGTTCTTTTTCTCAGTGAGGCATTCTTATCTTGCTTTCTGTTTCTAGGTGGTCACTGTGTCACTGCCTTTCCTCTTTCCAGAATTCTCTTAGTCTGGTTGACCTACCTATACATTCTGCCTTGCTACTGGCCCACCAGTGTTTTACTAAACAAATGGAAGTAAAAAATCTTTACAGAGTACAAGAGCATTATCCCACAGCATTTCCCCCTGTTTTTCTTTTCAAGACAAGAACTCTGAATATAATCTCCATTGTTTAGATTTTTTTCCTGATCTATTATCCATACAAATTTGTAACCAACACTCCAAACAAAGACAAACATCTATAATCCACTTTTTGGAAATGTGGGCATATTTTTCTAAGCAACTTCCTGCTGATTTGGGAGCACTGATAATCTTGTGGATACACACACACAAAAAAAGATTATGATAAAATACTGACTGCAGTATTCTGTGAGGCTGGATCATCTCAACCAGCAGTCTTGAGACTGTTCTAGATGTAGTACTCAGAGGAATCTGCACCAGAGGCACTCTGAGACAGTAGATCATCTGAATCATATGCTGCTATCAGAAATTTTTCAGGGGATCTTCCACGATCAAACCTGATGTTTCTTAACCCAGAATGAATTTGCTTTTATTTTCTGTGGAAATAAAAGCAGAACCTGTCTTCCAAAGTAACATATCTTTTGACTTAAAATTTGTAGTCAAGATATTTTTAAAATATATAGGTTGGTTTAATCCACTAACATTAATAATCAAATATCTTTTAGCAGGTGTTGTTCCTTCCTCAACAGTCAAATAATTTAAACACAGCACAATAACTTTCAGTATCCAGACTCTCTCTGTATTTTCTATTTTTTATGTAGCATCTTTTACTCTATTTCTTTTAGTTTTTTTTAATTTTTGATTTTTGAGACAGTGTTTCCCTGTGTATCTTTGTCCTGAAACTCACTCTGTAGACCAGGCTGGCCTCTAACTCACAGAGATACACCTGACTCTGCCTCTGGAGTGCTGGGATTAAATTTTGTACCACCACCACCTGGCTACACTACATCTTTTTTAATGGGCTTTCTCTATCCTTTTTCTTTTCTTTCTCATGCCTACCTGTATTTTTTAAAAACATGGTAAAATAATTATAGTGTCTTTTCTTCTGAATCTGTCTTTACTGTATATCTCTATCTTTTTCTGAGCAACATGAGTCTTCAATCTGCTAAATGGCATGGCTGGCATTAAAGCTATAGCTTTGGTGACTGGTTCTGTTCATTTCCTGGCTTCCTGAGAGTCTAGCTTCATGTCAGAAATATTGGCGAGAGCCACATTTATTGCCACAACTTTGTGGAGTTTCTAGGCCCACCCACCATGAAGAAGCCTGCCACTGGCTACTTACAAACACCATTTAAGTGTTTTGTGGACGGGCTTCTTTAAAAAGCTGCCATGTAGTTTTTGCTGCAAAGGCTCAGTCAGAAAGCCTTTCTCAAAGGAGCTGCACCTCTGCTTACCATCAGCAAACAGAGTCTATTGGAATAAAGATGGTTACGAAGAAGCTGTTCTTGACTGTTCTTGTCTGTCTAGAATTCTTGTTTTTAAAGCTTTCTCAGACTTTATGTGGAAATTCTTGGCAAACTTTTGGGCATCACCTTTCACCCAACAACATTCCAGCATCTGCAAAACACAAAATCTTGTTTCCAGGACTCTGGCTAGGAATCTTCTTCATTGATAAGCCCCCTTTGCCTGGATAAGCTCCAGATCTGTGGTTTGGGCAACACTTTTCCATGATTGAATTAAATAACTCATCTACCAACTTTACCTGAACAAGCATATGTTTACTGCCCCAATTTAATGATATCACCTCATATATAGAACAATAAATGGAGTCCATATTCACAAGTAAATCATAGAAACAAAAATCATGAGTGGACAAAATATAATGCCTCCTATCAAACCTAGTAGCCTATAAAGGCTACTAGTAATAACTACCTAAAGAAACCTCAGGACATAAAATTAAAAAAAAAAACCTTTATCAAAGAATTTGTAAAAGGTATGACTCTAATAGATAGGTCATCTGGAGAAAAATGAATTATCTAGCATAAATAAAGGGAGAAAATCTTTGGAATTAAATGACATTTTATATCAATTGTACAAAACAGATATCTATATACTATTCCATGCAAACACCAAGGAATATGCATTCTAGTTAGCAGCATGTGGAAGCTGTCCTAGAATAGCCTGCAGGCTGAAAAAGAAAGTAAACTTTAACAAATGTAAAAGAATTGAAATAATCCCATACATCTTATCTCAAAATTATGCAATAAAACTCAAAATTGACAGTAAAAAAACACACGCTAATGTGCAAACTCATGGAAATTAACATTTACTAAACAATTAATGGATCAGAGAAGAAATCAAGAATTTTTTACTGTTTTTATTGAGCTGTGCATATTTCTCCATGCTCCCTTTATTCCCCATCCCCTTCTACCCTTTCTCATGCCCCCATGCTCCCAATTTACTCAGGAGATCTTGTCTTTTTCTCCTTCTTGTGTAGATTCATAAATCAAGAAAATTTAAAACAAACCACAAAAACAAAGTAAAAAGTAACAGAATGCAGTTTAATGCACTATAATGAGACATACAAGATTTGGATCCTGGCATTTTGAAGTTTTAATGTGTTTTACTTACTAGATCAATGTCTCTTCTGCAGAGTGGTATTTTGTTAATCTACACCCACAAACTTATGGATATTCTATTTCTAAAATCTAGACTACTTTTATTTCTTACATCAACTATTATTTCACTTTGAGCAGTTTATATTTCAAGTCTCAGAAAATCTGTACATTTTGTGCAATACTGCTTCTCTCCTCTGTGCTTCATTTCCTTTCAAATTTTGTACAAAGAATCATTGATCTGTTTGTGTTACATACTATTTATCCATGTGACTAACTCTAATATTTTATGAAATAAGCCTTGTGAAGACAAATATTGATTGTGATTTATTTTATGAAAAGTTTAGTGTTTAAAATAGTGCTTGATATATGGTAGGGAATCAGTTAGAATATCTATATGAAACAATAGTATAGGTACTTTTTATGTTTTTAATGTAAATAACAAAATTAAATAAAAAATACCTTTACAATTAACACCCACTACATAATGTAAGCATTACTTCACAGTCATATATTTGGTAGGATTTTAAAATAACAAACCAAATTTGTTTCCAGGAAAGTTTTGTGTTTCTGATTAGAGTAAAATTTTTATGAGAGCATTTCAAAAGTGCGAGTGCCTGCAGCTGCCAGAAACTGTCTTTTAAAAAAAGTAATCAGCATATGCTCATTCAGTCCCAGTCCAGCTGGATTTGACCGGGATTGAATGAGCATATGATCAAACTGGACTCTCTAAATGTGGCTGCCAATGAGGGCAGACTGAGAAGCCATCAACAATGACACTAGGACCTATCTCCTCTGCATGCATTATCTTTTTGGCAACCTAGTCGATTTGGATGCACACCTTCCTAGGCCGGGATGGAGGGGGGAGGGCCTTGGACTTCCCACAGGGCTGGGCACCTTGCCCTCTTTTAAGGAAGCAGCGGGAAGGAGGGGGTAGCAGGAGGTGGCTGGGAGAAGGGGAGGAAATGTAAATTTTTTTTGAATGGAAAAAAATGAAAGAATATGGAAAAAAATAAAATTAAAAAAAAGTAATCACCACAGAAAATGTGTGTTTTCTCATAATACAGACTTTTTGTTCTTGTGCAGAGTATGTTTCAAATTTTGTATGAGATAAAATATGCAATCTGGCAAAAGTTTTTACAGCATTTTAATTAGTTTTTTCATGTTGATACATTTTATAAGCCCAAAAAGATTTCAAAGAAGTTAGTAAAAATGTAGTAAGACATAACAGAAACTAAGAGTCAAGTTCAGGCTGGGCAATTGACCTATAGTCAGTTGTTTGTAAAAATAAAATGGATCTTAAATGATTAAAATTCATTTTAAGACAATCATCGTTACATAAATGTTTTCTTGTTTTCACAAATGCAGTAGTGGGCTGTCTTTGTTATAGTTTTTAATGCTGTGAAGAGACAACATGATCACAGCAACTCTTATTAAAAAAACTACATTTTATTGAGGCTTGCCTACAGTTTCATAGACTGAGTCAATTATCATGGTGGGGAGCATGGTGTTATGCAGGCAGACATGGTACTGTAGAGGTAGTTGAGAGTACTGCATCTTGCATGCTATGGGAAGTTGACTGAGTCACTAGGCAGTACCCTGAGCATAGGAAATCTCAAAATCCACCCCCATAGTGACAGACTTCCTCCAAAAAGGTCACACCTACTTCAACAAATCCACACCCCCAATCATTCCAATTACTTTCAAACCAGTGAAATGAATTAAGAGTATAGTAAAATGGTAAAGACCTCACTTTTTGAAACCATTATGGAATTCCTACTTGCCATTCAGATTTCATTGATTGCGGGGAGGGATGTTGACTCAGTATCTCTAAACATTTCTGTTTACAAGAAGGAAGACTAAGAAATGAAGGTTATGTTAAAAAAAAATTTTAGGCACCATGGCATAAAAACTACCTACTGTTAAAATTGAGTTGAGTAAAATCTACTAATCACTATTCTCAGGTATTGAATCCCAGAGATCTTAGGAAGACTAGTAAATTCCTTCTTCCCTTGTAACGTATATAATGTACACTCTGGTTCTGTGTTCTGGTAGTTAAAGTACCATACCTGAGCCCAGTTTGATTTTATATATGTTTGTATGTCTGACATTTCTTCATTATCTCCCCACTGCTAGCCAGAGTTCCAGTACTCAAGTTATGCAGATTGTGGTAGTTAATACTAAAAATTGTATTTTTGAAAACTGTGCCTTATAATATTTTTATCATTATTTGGTGTTCTTAATTCAAAATTATGTAGAAAACAAAAGCAGGAGTAACAAGCCAGACATATAATGATATTTGACTTTTATGTATTATCTATGAAGTTTCTTTTGCCAGTTTCCCTATGTAGCTTTAAGCTGAGTATTTTAATTCTAAACTTATAGAACTACATTGAAGTAGTTTCACTAGTAATAAATTCTAGGTAACTATTACATTGGAATATATTAATCTCATCATTTTTGAAGGGGAATTTTGATGGCAAAGATTTTTTGGTAGAAATGTATGATTACTGAAAATTTTACATATATTATTTTCATGACTTCTTGAAAATTTTCATTATTTGCATTGTTGAAAATCTTGCAATTAGTTTTATCTATGATCTGTTGTATATAACAAGTCTCTTCTTTCTCATCTCAATTTTTTTTTCCATTTGGAATCATGGGTTTTAAAAGTTCGACAATATAAAATGCTGTTCTAATTGGAATTAACTGGGTTTATTGAAATACAGATTTGTGATTTTTCAACAGCTTAAAGATGTACTTGATAGAGTCTCACAGGTTCTTCAGTTCTTTTTTTTCTTATTCTCCTATGTCTTAAGACATAAAATAGTCTAATTATAGTTTCTTCTCCTATCTCTTATCAAATCCTCTATTAAACTTTATGACAAATCTTATATTTTAAATGTTAGAATGTTAAACTGTAGAGCATGCATTTTTTTTTCTAGAACATGCATTTTTTCTCATTGTAATTCCTATTGCTTTACTTGTATTCTCACCTTTTCATGCACTGTGCTACTGGTTTGCTTTAGCTAATCGATAATACTTAAGGGAGTTGATTTGGTATTTGTCTGATTATTTCAACTTCTAAGGTATCTGAAGGAATTTTTGCCGCCTGTTATTTTGCTCCATTTGGAGGAATATAGTTTCTTGCTGCCTTTTTTAAAAATGCTTTGTAATTTCTTATTGAAAAATAAGCTTTAGAACTACAATGTGATAATTTTTGAATTGTTTATTTTCAGGTTGGCTCTTGAGTCATTTACATTTAGTCAATCTGTTTTCAAGTTTGAGTAGAATTTAGAATTTTTTTTCTCATACACTATGCCTGGATACAGGCAAAAGGTGAATTATCAATGAAAACTTCACACCTATATTTGCAATAGTTATGACTCATCCTAGGCATGTATGAAGTTTTCTTTTAAATGACTTGGTTTATTTTTTATTTTGTATTAGTGTATGTTTATAGAATAAACAGGGTTTTCTTAAAAAATATAATTTGTACATTTAGCATCCTTTAGTCATAATAAATCTCTTAAGTTGTTTTTTTTTTTAAGTTCTGGGGATTGAATCTTAGGGTATCAAAAATACAAGGACACTTGACTGAGCTGTAGCTCTTGCTTAGACCCTTATAATCTCTCATCACACATTTTGTTCTCTGTTTGATCATGTTCATCTTCTATAGTTGCATGCTCTGCTCAGCCATCGTTTCAGACTCAATATAGGAAAGAAAGCATTTAATACTTAGGTAACAGTGTGTGGGGTTATTTCAAGAAATATGACAATTCTCCTTTCTACCTATTTTCTTATTTTCACTTTTTTCCATCTTTGTTACAATGACTAGTGCCAAAATAAACATGGATACACAGGTATCTATATTGTAAAGTGCAAACTGATAATGATTATATTTGACTTTATGTAAATACCAGCTAAGTTAATTATCCCCTCACTTAATTGCTCCATTTTCCAACCATTCATTGTGGAATCATACAAAGACCTATCTCCCTCCATTGTAATAGTGCTTCCCATTTCTTTCTTGCTTTCAAACTAATTTCCTCTTTTAAGAATTTCCAGTTGTCTCATCAAATCCACTGACAATGACAGTGATGAATTAGAGTGGCTGTCATTGTGTAGCACAGTTTGGCAGAAAACAGAGAAGGCGCAGAACATGATTGAGAGCAGCTGCAGTGGGTTGTGTGTGTGGTAGTTGCAACAATAATAGAAGCCCAAGAAGATATCAAGCAGTCTACCCAGTGTGATAGTAGCATGAGAAGGGAGTCTGAGGGAAAACTGTAACCCATGGGGAGAGGGAGCGAGCTGTTTGATAAATGGACACACCTGCAGAAGAAGTATGTGTGGCAGAAGCTGCCTGAAGGCAGAGAAAACTGGTCATGGGTGGATAAGTCCATCAGCATTTGCATCCCAGGTGCCTCTGGAGTTTTGGACCTGTGGAGTTTAGGTGGCAGGCTGAGACTGTTGTAGAGAGACTGCAATAGGAAATCCCAGGATCACTCATAGGGCTTGGAGAATGAAATGAAAAGCCAGCTGGTGGTATGGTTGCTTCTGTGGGTGAAGCTCCAGTGGCTCACAGCAGCTGAAAAGCCAGGGACAAACAATTATCTTGTGAAATTGTGCCCTGAGTTGGACACCAGGAAAAGCCTTAACTAATTGCTCTTTATTAATAAAAAATCGGGAGTTGGATATCATGGTAAGAACCTGAAAGTTCAGAGAAGCAGAAGGAGCAAACATCAGTGACTTCCTCTTCTGTTCCTCCAAAAAGGACCAAGAGCCTCTCTCAGCTCCTCCTTATTGCTTCTTATCTCCTATCTGTCTATAGCCCTCCAAGCCATTATGGTTAATTTTGGTTAGCTACTGGTTAGCTCTGCCCTCTGACTCTAAACCAGCTTTTTTTTTTTAAAGAACACATTTAAAACATCACACAACACATATTGCAAGGTATTGTTTCTCAAGGAAAGTATAAGATGTTTTCTTAGTCATTTTAGTCTCTCTGATCCTCACTCTCATGATTAATAGTTGAAAATCCATACAAGTTTTGAAAGTTAGACAAAACATAGGGAGCCCTCAGATACGTGAAAATGGTCCAAAGATAATGGACTGGTTTCCATGAAAAATTCAGAGTCTGATATCTTTTTTAAAGATATTGCCATTATTTATTGGATTATTAATCCTCCCAGTTTCAAAGCAGTAGGTGTAATGCCTCCCCCACAATTAAAGAGAATGAACATCGTTACCAATTCATTATACTCATCAATGTATAGTCACTGTTCAGAAAACAGAAATAAGTGTATAATTTTTGACTGAGTTTTCTGTCCCACCCACTCCTGCAGTCATTTAGTCCCAAAGAAACACACAGAGGTCTACATTAATTATGAACTGGTTGGCCTATTAGCTTAGGCTTTCTTATTTTGTACATTAACCCATTATTCTTGTCTGTGCTAGCCACATGGCTCAGTACCTTATATCAGTGAGGCCCTCTCATCTTGCTTCCTCCATGGCTGGGTGACAACTGCAGACTGAATCTTTCCTCTTCCCAGAATTCTTCTGTTCCTATTGCCCCACCACTACTTCTTACCTGGTTTCCCTGCCTATACTTCCTGCCTGGCTACTGGCCAATCAGCATTTTGTTAAACAAGTACAAGAAACAAATCTTTACAGGATAAAATCATTGTCCCATATCATATAAAAGTGATCATTACTATGAGTTTTAGTTCCAATTTTTAATTATATTTTTTCAAACAATATATTCTGATCACCATTTTACCATACTTTCCATTCCATTTTCCATCTCTTTTCAGATCCTCGCCACCTTCTCACCCATACAGCCTATGCCTCTTTTCTCTCTGTGTTCAGGAAGGCAAAACATCAGAATAAGACATTGGAGTAGTCAGTCATAAATAGGATTTATTTATCAAACCCCTCCTCTCAGGGATCAATGATCTATGTGGAAGAGAAGGTGGAAAGATTTTAAGAGCCAGAGGAGAGGGTTGTATGACACCAATTAAACAGCACTTTCCAGACACAACAGGATTGAGGCAATGTGAACTCACAGAGACTATGGCATCATGCACATGACCTGAACAGGTTAAAGCTATACGGGACCCCAGGGCTGAAGAAATTTTAATTTTTGTATAATTTCCTCTCATTCATAAAGAAAAAAAGTGTGAAATGAAAAGGTTGTAAAGTCATTTTGCTCTAAATTTCATCTATTATGTACAATTTTAAAGAAGTAAACAAATGTAAAAATAAAGCAAAAGAACTGTCAATACATACACTTGTCTTGGTGGGAGTTATTACTGGGAGTAATAACATGAAAAAAAGAAATGTATGAAAGTGCATATGAATGATTCAGCTCTCAAGTAAGGCTTTAGCAAGTTTTTAGTCACATCACTAAGACTTAAATGCTATGAATGCCATAAAACTCCCAAGCAGAGGTTATTGACTATTTCTTCCTTTGAAAATTAGTTACGTATTTTTTCACTTGCTTTAAGACCACTAATGCAACAGCCAATTTACAGCTTCCTAGCCTTTTCTCAACATCTCTATTTAAAATCCAAAATGGCATGTGTCACACCACAATCTCAAAATGATTCATAAGAGGGAGTGAAATTGTACCAGTTGTTCCTTTTGAGACAGGAAGAGATAAAATAAAGACATCAACACAAGAACTGAGAGAATGTCAGCATGGAAGGAAAATATTGTTTAGATATGCAACAAAGTCTTTGTCCCTTCAGTGAAAGTGTCTCATTGGGAAATATATGAAAATCTTTTACAAAATGATCAAGGCAATCCTGTGACTAGAATGACATTCATTTATACACAGAAATACCAAAACATAACCTCAAAATATTTACAAGTAATTAAATTAATGAAAATGCTTGGAGCAATGAACATTGTTATAGAAAATAAAGCAAAATTATCAAGAAAAACTAAACAAATATATATATGTTATATGTAAACATATATATGGCATATATACCTTATTCTATATTCCTCTTAATTTCATAAATCTCAATTCCTCAAATTCATTTCCATCAAAAAATGAAAAATACAATAAAATGAATCCATTAACTAGAAAAGTAAATTTTAACTTCAGATTTTGAATATCAAACCTTTCAAATTGTCCATGTGGATAATTGAGAATAAAGAGAATTATGTAAGAAAGTTTATTCTTCATTGGGAGGTGGTGGAACACACCTTTAATCCCTATACTCAGGAGGCAGAGGCAGGCAGATCTCCGTGAAATCAAGGCTAGGCTGGTCTGTAAAGCGAGTTCCAGGACAGGCAGGATTGTTACACAGAGAGACCCTGTGTCTAAAAACAAACTAACAAAATGTTTACTCTTCATTATAAAGGCAATATTACATTGTTTTCAAAATGTATTTGTGTAGAATACAGCATTTGAATGTGAAAGATAAACTACTATAAAAAGATTTCAAAGGTTTCAAAGTTAGTCACTTTTGTACAACCAAATGACTTCTCCTCTCTAGTTAATAGTAAGAATTTATCTTATTTTACAATATTTGGAGTAAGAGATACTGTTGTAGAATGGATGTGGAATTTATATTACAAAATCTATGGTTTTAATTCTAATGATTTGCAATGTTCTATTAATGACAAAAAATTCCTTCACTTTATTCTTGAAATCCAGGAAATAACATAATCTCGGTTTTCTTACTGACAGATTTCTTTCCATATTTCATAAATCTTGGATTTCTTATCCTTTACATCATTTGTAGATTTGGTAAAACTATAAAAGTAAGTTTAGTACATTAATAAGGATGGAATTCAGTAACCAGGTGGGCTATAGGTTGACAACTCTTCATGAGTAATACCAAGTAAAAGGTACCAAATTGTGAGTAAACTGCTGAGAAATTCAGTGGCCCCATCTTTGTTCATAAATGTCTCTTAATTACAATTTCCTCATGAAAAATTTAGCATTATGAGTATATCTATCTCAAAGAGTTGAATTAACTGAGAAAATACGTATTAATTGCTTAGAATGGTACTTATCTGATCAGTAAATATTATTTGGCTATTAAATAACTCAGATTATTCTCTACTATATAAATGTGTTTTGATAAGGTTGTCAATGTCTTTGTATATAATGAAAGTTGTACTTGCATCACTTTTTGGAGTGCTCAGAAAAGAAACATATATCATGTGTGACTAATTGGAATGTTTTTGAAAAGAAAATACTTAGGGAAACAGTTTTTTAAAAGTTTCTACTTCTTAGGTAAAAAAAAAATTGTTTGCAAAATTCCTTTTCTCCTTTAACTACTCCACAAAAGAAATAAATCATTTCAATACTGTATAATAAACCTATACTTAATTGAAGAAAGAGAAGAGCAATAATACAAGGAAAGCAGTCAAGACCATGATGGGGATAGCCACTGAAATAGCTTACCTGAGCTAAAGGAAGCACCAAATCTAGCCTGCCAGTGGGAGACACAGCATAGGATCAAACTAGGACCTCTGGATATGGGTGACAGTTGTATGGCTGGAGCAGACAGTGGGGCCACTGACAGTAAGACCAGGATTTATCCCTACTACTTCTACTGGCTTTTTGGAGCCCATTCCTTCAGAATGGATACCTTATTCAGACTAGATATAGTATGGAGGGCCTTGGACATTCCATAAGCAATGTGCCTTACCCTCTCTGAGTAGAGGATGGGGGTGGGGAGTAAGTGGAGGGAATTGAAGGGAGTGGGAACTTGGATTGCTTTGTAAAATGAGGAAGATGGTATTTTAATTAATTAAATAATCAATTGAAAAATAAATACAAGAAGTTTCATTTAACTTATTAAGAATATATTAGAAATATTTTGAGGACCTACAAAATTCCACTGAAGCAAGTACTTGCGAACCTCATAAAGTAACTTCTAGGATTTTCCCACTTCCAGATATTTTTTGTCTCCATTTTAACATTGGCGACTAGGAAGCTCAGAGTGAAAATGACTTGGCCAAAGTCACAAGTCTACTAGGTTGTCGAACCACCTTTTCCAGTCCAACGACATTTACTGTGTCAAAGTAGTTTTTTTTTTAACAACCTCTACTTAAATATGGAATGGTTCCTTGAGCTTAGTGTGGACCAATAAGAAATTCTGAATCTGATACTTTGTGCTCCTTACTGCTACCACCTATACCACATTCAGTTGTTAGCATCTCTGTAAAGGGGAAATTACTTATAGTTATTGAATTCAAAAAATCAGTTTCCTCAAACTCATCACAACACCAATATCTCCCACAACTTTTACTTATAGGTTGTACTCTCTACATTATATTATGGATAATTTACACAGCAAAATTTGCATGGAAGAGTAAATTCTTCAATTGAAACCATATATGCAGATTGTGACCTTATTCTATAATAAAGGAATTATTTTCCATATTTATAAGGTTAAAAAATGAATATATCCTTTTGCTTGGTCTTGGGAATCTTTCCTACTATTGAGTTGCCTTACCCAGCCATGATATGAGTTTTTTTGCCTTGTCTTATTATATATTGTTTTGTCCTGTTTGACAGTCATCTATTGAAGGCCTTCTCCTTTGTAAAAAGGAAATAAGGATGTTGGCAAAAGTAGGAGTCTGGCAGGAGTTGAGGGAGAGTAAACTCTTGTCAGGATGTATTTTTGAGAGAAGAATCTATTTAAAATAAAAACAATAATAAAAAGAAAATGAATATTCTCAGGATTTGTGTTGTTTATCTGTGTTTAGCAGTCTTCTATACCCTTCATGGATAGTACCAAAGAATATCTACTTTTTATCCATATGTGAAAATGATAAAAGAAGTGCCAATTATGACCATACAGACTCAGTAGAAAGAGTGGGTTTGGAAGCAAGGTCAGAGGTGATATGATAATGACACTTTAATATTTGGTGAATAAGTAGAATTCTATAAAACTTTTATAGGAAGTTAGTTTTATTCTGCAATATTTGTTTATTTATAAACACTATCCTGTTTGGAGAATAAGTAAGAGTGGATACATCTGAGGACTTTGAATTTAGATGTTAACGAGCAAAAATAATTAAGAAGGTACATTTGTAAATTACACGGACAATTCTCAAAACAGGTCTACCTTTTACTTGGATGTGATGCATATAGAATATCATTCAGAAGGAACCTGAAAAAAGATATAAGAATTTAAATATTGTGGGTCCCTAGATAACTGCTCTCCTTCTTACTTTGGAGTAGTATTTAAGGACATAAGCATGTATTAACAACATGGTACTATTTTTTATGTTAAAGGATGGTATGTGTTTAATTATACCAATTTTCAAATGTGTTCATATTTATAACTGAGAACTTAAACTTACAGATAAAAGGAAATAGTGAGAAATAAATGTAAGGTATAACTGTCATGCCATGAGAAGAAACTTAATAGTCAGTTTGAGTTTGTGAAGTTTATTTGCCTCCCAAATTTACAATTCTATCCAGTAAGCAGATGTGATTGTGAGATGCAGTCAAGATAAGGAACTAGAACTCTATCTTAATATTTTCTGTATTGTGATTGCAAACATATCTCAGCCTACTGTGGTCCTTCATTGCAGAAACATGCTGGCTCTATTAATTTGAAATTTAGATATGTGTTGGAATATTTTAAAGTATTGTTTAAGTTTATATTGCCATGATTTATAAAATGTGTCATTACACAGTAACTATCCATTCATTTCCATAATATACATGCATTGGTATGTGTCAATAAGTTGTATAATGCTAATTTAAAAAAAAATTGTTTGATGTCCATTTTCTCTTGTTATTTTATATTCATTTAGTAACAAAATAGAATGTAATTTTATTATTGTGAGCAAGCTAATAAGATATGGTAATGAGATTTCATAAATTATGGGTGTATTAGATTAAAAATTATACAAAATTGATTTTTATGATGAAATAGCATAATTATTGTTACCAAAGGCCAATGCTCTCTCATTAAAACAAATTACATTGAGGATTATAATTCAGTGACAATTAAATAACAATCAATGAAAATGTCTAACAGTGTATATAAGACACATTTTACTAGCAATCTGTATGTTGCAAAGACTATTGGCTCAAGACAAATGTTTTATAAAAATGGAAATTAAAAAATTTCTACAATAAATACCCTAAGTTCTCTATGTAATTAAATATTCATAATGAATGCATACTTTGTTTAATTTTACTTTTTATTGACTGAAGGAAAGGCACATCTTATTATCCAATGCCTCTGTTGCTCTGAAAGTTAACCTATGTGTTTATAAGTACTAGATTGGGGAGGGGTTTTGATAGAACACACCACACTTTGCAGAAGAAAAAATATAGGAGGAAGAAACTAGTAGTGGATAGTTTTCTAAAGGAAATTTTAAAAATTAATAAATTTTTAAAAAGGAATGATAGCTCCTCTGATATGACAACTATTTAAATGAAATTGTGATGGCTTCCCTCTACAGTAATTCATGTCATTGACTTGGAGCAAATACTGAATGCATCAGAAAAATATAAAGGGTGCAGAAAGAATTGTGGGATCATCCTAAAAATGACAAGTGCAAAAGTTGTGTCTTTTTGGAAAGGAAACATAAGCTATCCTCTCCAAGTCTGAGTGGAGAAATAATTAAGTTATCCCAGTGGAAACATCACTCACTGGAAGGAAAGATTTCATAGGGAAAAACAAAAGCAATTATAAAGATAAGAACTTTCCAGTGACTAAGAAATGCCTATATCCTTGGAACAGATGAAATTTTTCCAAACAATCAGCCCATGCCAAGTAAACAACCATAATAATAACACTAAATTTCTGATAAAGACTAAAATAGACATCTTGTCTGAGAAAATAAATTTGGACCAAATACAGCAACTGGCCATGTGAAAAACTTTTAAAAATATACCAAGAGCTCCCATTTTAAGGCTGGAAAAATAGAGGAATTTTGCTTTTATTGTTCTTAATAAAAACATGCTCATATTTATTAATACAAAACTGTAAATTTAAGCAGTTTGTTTTCTACCAACTAAATTTTAATGCACACCAATGGCAAGGATTAAGATGATCTCATATTTTGATTTTGATACATATCTATGGTTGCTCAGAGAGGCAAATTCAATTTTTTTGTGGATGGGGCCACTAATGAATGGTTATTCATGTTTTAGCAGCTAGTCCTTCACTCATGCTGGATTTAGTAAATTTGTAAACAAGAAAGAGCACAGGAACATAGGAGGGAAAGGTGGGGGGGATAGAGGAAGAATTGTAGAGAAGGGAAAATAAAAATGTATTTTTCTTGATTCTTGTATTTAGTCACCAAATATATGTCTTTGATCTGCATACGGCATTTCAGTTTTTCTAGAACCTCAATTGTATGTCTCTTGCTTTCTATCATTGTGTTTTTCTGATGCTGTGGTGTACAACATGTGTACACTCACACACATATGTATATAATTTGTAGTATGCTACTTGTAATATACATGATATCATTGCTAGCTTGAAGAAGGATGCTTGAAAGAATTCCTACACTAGCTCAGATTTGAGAAATAGATGGTTATTTATTTAGGGGTAGAATCACCAATCAAAATGCTCTGCTGGAATGGAGATCAGAAAATGAATCCTGCAGCCAGAAAAGAGACTGGATGCATGGTCTACATTGGCCCAAATAGTACAAGAGGCCATGCCCCAGTGGCTGATAACTACTGGCTGTAGGACTTCCTACAGCACCTCCCCATTTTGTTTAAATAAGAGAGTCCTAAGCCTAATACAAAATTGTATATAATAAGAACAAATATATTCAATAATTATCCTATCCTAACTAGTTTAAGTCTTGTATAATAAATAACTTGGCTAAGTCATGAGAGCAAAGTAACTACAACTATCTAGTCTTTAACCCCATCAAAGATCTGAGATGGGCAATAATATTACTTGAGTAAGCAGGAAGTGCAATCAAGCAACTTCTAAAATGTGCAAAAAGTGACAGACAACCTGGGCAATCACCCAAAGTCTCATTTGCAATGTTGAAGCAACCAACTTTGGCTAAGGCTTAGAATAACTGACAGACCATTTTCCAAGGCAGGAAAACTTTTCAAAATAGTCTTACCTTGGCTTGGCAAAATTTGACAGTACTGCTTATCCATTTCCAGATACCAGGTACCTTGTCAGCATGGGCATTTCTTTGCCCAAAGGCCAGTTTTTCCAAGAAGAAAACAACATTCTCTTGGGAATACATTGGTGCTGCCAGGAGCAATTGTGTCTCACTTCAACCGAACCCTAGTTTATTTAAATGCCATATTTTACAGCTCTTTGAAGTGATTGAAGATTACCTATCTATGCAGAATATAATCTCTATGCATCTAAAGAACCTGATTAGTCTAACTATAAGTATGACAAACATATATGACTATTGAACTATAATTCTTAATACCTATATAACATAAAGACTAAGACTTAACATTAAAATATTATACAATAAACAACTGTGAACAGGTGAGGAAAATGACCTCACAATGTAAACAATATATAAGTATGTTGATCAGAGGTAGAAATTACATAAAAATGTTTTAAGCAGAGGTAGAAGCAGGCATGCACACAATATGACAAAATAACTGCCTAGGTATACAAATATGGTGGACAAAAATAGAAACATATTCAATATAATTTAACTTTGTATCAGTATACAAGAATCTATACCAATGTAATTGCCTAAAAATAATAAAGTATTCATTCTATTATTCACTATTACTATTAGTGTGAGTAAGCTCACACTAATTTATTATCCACGTGGGCACCAGATGAAGAAGGATGCTTAAAAGGAATCCCACACTAGCTCAGAATTGTGAAATAGATGGTTATTTATTCAGAGGGAGACCCACAAATCAGAATCCTCTGCTGGAACAGAGATCAGAAACTGAATCCTGCATCCCAAAAAGAGAGCTTGCACACGCTCGACATAGGCATAAATACAATAAGAGGCCATGCCCCAGTGGGTGGGTAACTACTCGTTGTAGGACTTCCTAAAGCACTTTCACAAAGAAAATATATAATGTTATGTCAAATTTGATTTTCACATCAAACATGTAGAATTGCTTAGCACAAGTATGCCTTACATGGTTGCTGCAGGATATTTAATTATACTGTGGAAAAGATATGTCCCTGTGATTAGTTTACCCAAAACCTAAACAAACCAATAGCTATGCAGGAGGCATAGCTTTGACTTCTGGACAGAGATAGCTCTGAAAAGAAGAAAGACAGAGTCACCCTCCAGACATAAATGAAGCAAGAGATGCAGGAGGAGAGGTAAAAGCTACAAGCCATGTGGGAACATATGAATGAATAGAAATGGATTAATTTAAGGTATAAGAGCTTAGAAACAAGCCTAAGTTATAGACTGAGCTCTCATAATTAATAAGTTTCTGTCATTTTTTGTGAACTGGCAGCCCAAAGAATATCCATTTACACATGGTGTTTGGTATATGCTTATACAATTAAAAGTTATTTATATGGCACTACAGAGGCAGTGACCTCCACAGTAGCAAGCCCTTTCAAATAGCCTCAGCTGGAGCAGGTACAAGGGAATAACCAACAAGGGAACAGGTCTTATCCAGAGTCCTCTGCAGGACTGGGCCCAAGCCAGTGACATCAGGGGACCAGGCATGAACCAGTGACCTCCATAGGAGCAGACCTAAACAACCTCCCATGATGTGGGATTCCCATCTGTATGCTGGGAATATGTTTTATTATCATTGGGAAAAGAATATAAACAGTTATAATATAAAAGAGTACAGAGAGTGTTAGAATAAAGGAATAAAGATAATAAAATAAATATCAAACTTGTAGAAAAATAACAGAATTAAAATAAATACACCACATAAAGATGGAATATACACTGAGAGTCTGGATTATGTATACTATTGTGTTTTCTTGGTATTTTTGACTGTGAATGAGTTCAGTACAGGGAGACATTACATTGTACAGGCTGCTAAGCTAAACCAACATATATACTTTGAAGGCATCTTTACTTTAATTTGGGTCTAAGGATATGTAGTTTTGGAAAGCATGTTCTGATTTTGTTTCCACAGAGGAAGAGAAACTGTGGATTCATTCAAAACTAATGTGGTTTGGTGGACAAAGAACCCCCAAAGAGTCTCTGTGAACCACCAAAAATACTTTACCCAACAAAAAGCAGGAAGCAGTTTGGAGAAAACTGCACCCAAATTCCCAAAATGATTGTTTATAAATGCTTATTGAGTTATAATTATTGTTTTCTGTAGTTATGATAAGAGATAAAGTAGATATAAATATTGTAACTGTAATTCTTGCTTGTATATGTAATTTTACTATGTTAAAGTTAAAACCTTTCTTTTTATTTAGACAGAAAAGGGGAGGTGATGTGTGATTCCCCTTTGTATATGGTCAATATGTTTTACTGTCATTGGTTAGGGAAGCAGCTGCTTTGGCCTATGGCAGGGAAGAATAGAACTAGGGAAAAAATTAACCGAATGCTGGAAGAAAGAAGGCAGAGTCAGAGAGATGCCATGTAGCCACCAAAGGAGAAAAAAAGCCTGGGAACATTACTGGTAAACCATGAGCCTCGTGGTAAAATATAAAATAACAGAAATAGGTTAATTTAAGATGTTAGAACTAGCTAGAAATATGCTTAAGTTAATGGCCAAACAGTATCTCAATTAATATAGTTTCTATTTGATTATGTTGGGTCTTGGTGGCTGGCAATGTATGAGCAGTCTTCATCTACACTCTGGGATTGTAGAGTGACCTCTTGGAACACTGAGAAAACTTTGGGAACAATGATAGACCTCCAGGAACACCGAGTGACCTCCAGAGTGACTGAAACCATGGCCTTGACTGCATCATGAGGAGAAATCATCTGAGCCTTGAATCCACTGGAACCTAGAAGATTTAACATAAGAGACACAGTCCCTACTACAACAATCAGAGGAAAACAGTGGGTAAATGAGGTAAGAACACACTAAACACCAAAATAAGCAACACAACACCAACAAAGTCTAGCGGCTCTAAAACAGCAAGACTTGAATACCACAATATAGATTCAACAGAAAAAAATGATGGAAAATATAACTTTAGGAGAATGATTGTAGCCTTTAAAGAGGAATTGAAAATTCCTTCAAAGAAATGGAGGAAAAGAAAAAAAAACTAGAAGAAATCTACAAATCCTTTAAAGAAATTCAAGAAAAAGCAATCAAACAATGAAAGAAATGATTCAAGACTTGAAAACCAAAAGAAAGACAATAAAGCAAACACAAACCAAGGGAATTCTGAAAACAGAAAATATGAGAAAACAATCAGGAACCCCAAATGCAAATATAAACATTAGAATACAAGAGATGGAAGGAAAAAATCTCAAGTGCTGAAGATACAATTGCGGAAATAGAGTCATTGGTCAAAGAAAACATTAAATCTAATGAAAGTTTAGCACAAAATATCCAGGAAATATGAAACACAATGAAAATAACAAACCCAAGAATAATAAAAATAAAAGAAGGAGAAGTCCAACTCAAAAGCACAGAAAATATATTCAAAAAATCATAGAAGAAAACTTTCACAACATAAAGAAAGATATGAATATGAAGAAATAAGAAGCTTAACAGAACACAACATAGACTAGATCAACAAAAAGTCCCCTAGACACATAATAATCAAAACACTAAACATACAGAATACAGAATATTAAGAGCTACAAAGGAAAATATTTGAGTAACATATAATGGTAGACCTATCAGAATTACACCCAACTTCTCAATGGAAAGCATGAAAGCCAGAAGATCCTGGGCAGAAGTGCTACAGACAATAAGAGACTGTGGATAAAAGCTCAGACTACTATACTCAGCAAAGCTTTCAATCACCATTGATGGAGAAAAGAAGATATTCCATAACAAATCTAGTTCTAAAGAATACATCTCCACAAACCCAGCCCTAAGTAAGTAACAGAAGGAAAATTCCAACTGTAAGAAGCTATCTGTATACACAAAACCACAAGCAATAGATAATCTCCCACCAACAAATCCCAAAGAAGAGAAACACACACACAGTACCACCAGAAAATGACAACCACTGGTCATTAATATCTCTTAATATTAATGGACTCAATTCACCTATAAAAAGACACACACTAAGAGAATTGATACAAAAACAGGATCCAGCATTCTGCTGTATACAGGAAATACACTTCAACCTCAAAGACAGATATTTCTTCAGAGTAAAGGGTTGGGAAAAGTTTGTCCAATCAAGACCTAAGAAACAAGTGGCTGTAGCTATCCTAATATCTAACAAAATAGATTTCACACTAAAATCAATCAGAAGAGGTTGAGAAGGATACTTTATACTCATAAAAGGAATTATACATCAAGACAAAGTCTCAATCCTGAATATCTATGATCCTAATACAAGGGCACCCACATATCTAAGAGAAACATTATTAAAGCTTAAATCACACATCAAATCCCACACACTAATAGTAGGAGATTTCAACACTCCACTCTCACCAATGGACAGGTCAATCAGACAGAAATTTAACAGGGAAATAAAAGAACTAACAGATGGAACGAATCAAGTGAACTTAACAGATATTCCACCCAAATATAAAAGAATATACCTTCTTCTCAGCACCTCATGGACCCTTTTCTAAAAATTGACCATATACTTGGTAACAAAGCAAACCTCCACAGATATAAAAACTGGAGTAACCCCATGTCTTGTTAGATCACCAGTGATTAAAGTTAGAATTTAACAACAATACTACTCTCAGAAAGCCTACAAAATTAGGGAAATTGAATAGTTAACTACTGAACAACCCCTGGGTCAAGGAAGAAATAAAGAAATTAAAGACTTCCTAGAATTCAACAAAAATGAAGGTACAATGTACCTAAATCTATAGGATAGTATGGAAGCAGTACTAAGAGGAAAGTGCATAGCACTAAGTACCCACATAAAGTGGAGAAAGCTCACATCAGTGATTTAACAACACATCTGAAAACTCTAGAACAAAAAGAGGCAAATGCATCCAGGAGGAGTAGAAGACAAGAAAAAATCAAACTGAGCACGGAAATCAACAAAATAGAAACAAAGAAAATAACAAAAAGAATCAATGAGACAATCAGCTGCTTCTTTGAAAAAAATCAATAAAATACACAAACCCTTATCCAAACTAATCAAAAGGCAGAGAAAGAATATCCAAATTAACAAAATCAGAAATGAAAAAAGGGACATAATAGCAGACACTGAGGAAATTCAGAGAATCATTAAGTCATACTACAAAATCCTGAACTCCACAAAATTCAAAAATGTAAAATAAATGAACAATTTTTCTAGATAGATACCATATACCAAAATTAAATCAAGACCAGGTGAACAAATTAAATAGATATATAATCTGCAAGGAAACAGAAGCTGTCATTGAAAACCTCCCAACCATAAAGCCCAGGGCTGGATGGTTTTAGTGCAGAATTCTATAAGAACTTCCAAGAAGAGCTAATACCTGTACTCCTCAAAGTGTTCTACATAATAGAAAAAAAGAAACACTGCCAAACTCTTTTTATGAGGCTGCAGTTACTCTGATGCCGAAACCACACAAAGATTCAAACAAGAAAGAGAGTAACAGACCAACCTCACTCATGAACATGGATACAAAAATACACAATAAAATACTGACAAACCATATCCAAGAACACATCAAAAAATCATCAACCATGATTAAATTGGCTTTATCCCAGAGATGCAGGGTTGGTTCAACATAAGAAAATCTATTAATAAAATATATCATATAAATAAACTGAAAGAAAAAACCATATGATCATTTCATTAGATGCTGATAAAGCATTCAACAAAATACAACACCCATTCATGATAAAGGTCTTGGAGAGATCATAGATACAAGCAATAAATCTAAACATACTTAAAACAATATACATTAAGCTGACAGCAAATATCAAACTAAATGGAGAGAAACTCAAAGTAATTCCAGTAAAATCAAGAACAAGAAAAGGCTGTCCTCTCTATCCATATTTCTTCAACATAGTTTTGAATTTCTGGCTATATCAGTAAGACAACCAAGGGAGATTAAGAAGATTAAATTTGTAAAGAAAGAAGTCAAACATTAGTTATTTGCAGATGATATAGTAGTATATATAAGTGACCCCAAAGACACTACCAGGGAACTCCTATAGGTGATAAATACCTTAAGTACTATGACAGAATACAAGATCTACTCAAAATGAATCAGTGGCCTTCCAATATACAAATGATAAAGAATCTTAGAAAGAAATAAGAGAAACATCACCTTACACAATAGCCACAAATAACATAAAATATCTTGGCATAACACTAATCAAAGAAGTAAAGGACCTATTTGACAAGAACTTTAAGGCTTGTAAGAAAGAAATTCAATAATTTTACAGAAAAATGAAAGATATTCCATAATCATGGATAGGTAGGATCAACATAATAAAAGTGACAAGCCTACCAAAAGCAATCTATAGTTTCAATGCAAGCCCAACACAATTCTCCACAGACCTTGGAAGAACAATACTCAACTTCATGTAAAAAAACAAAAAACCCAGGATAGCTAAAACAATCCTGTACAATAAATGAACTTCTGGAGGCACCACCACCCCTGATATCAAGATCTATTACAGAGATAAAATAATGAAAACAGATTGGTATTGGCATACAACCAGAGAGATTGACCAATGGAATCAAATAAAAGAACCAGATATTAATCCAAACACCTATGAACATCTGATTTTTTTTTTTACAAAAAAGCTAAAATTATATAGTGGCAAAAGAAAGTATTTTCAAGATATGGTGCTGGCATAATTGAATGTCAACTGGTGGAAGAATGAAAATAGATCCATATCTATCCCCATGCACAAAACTCAAGTCCAAATGGATTAAAGACCTCAATATAAATTTGACCACACTGAACCTAATAGGAAAGTGGTAAGTAGTCTTCAATGCATGGGCACAGGAGACCACTTTTTAAGTATAACACCAGTAGTACAGACATTGAGAGCAACAATAAATAAATTGGACCTCCTGAAACTGAGAAGCTTCTGTAAAGCAAAGTACATAGTAAGACAGAAAGGTAGCCTCATGAATTGGAAAAGGTCTTCACTAACCCCACATCAGACAAAGGACTGATCTCCAAAATATATAAAGAACTCAGGAAATTAGACATCAAAATTTGAAATAACCCAACTCAAATTTTGGGTAGTGAACTAAACAGAAAATTCTCAACAGAAGAATCTCAAATGATGTTGCATCGGTGAGGGCCACTTCTTCTTCCCAGCCTCCTGGCTAGCTTAGCCCTGAAATAATCACACAGAAATTGTATTCATTAAAATACTGCTTGTCACACTAGTTCTAGTTTCTTATTGGATAATTCTTACATCTTAATTTAACCCATTTCTATTAATCTGTGTATCGCCACATGACAGTGGCTTACTGGGAAAGATTCTAACCAGCATCTGTCTAAGGTGGAGGTTCCATGGCTTCTCTCTGACTCTGCTTTCTTCATCCCAGGATTCAGTTCTGTTTCCCTGCCTACTTAAGTTTTGCCCTATCAAAAGGTCAAGGAAGTTTCTTTATTCATTAACCAATGAAAGTAGTATGTGAACAGAAGAACCTTCTATATCATTTCCCCTTTTCTGTTTAAACAAAAATGAAGGCATTAGCATAGTAAAATTGCATATAACAAAACAGTAATCAAGCAAAAATTACAGTAACAATATTTATATCTACTTTATCTTTTATTATAACTGAGGAAAACTATAACTATCTATCTATTCTTCAATTCCATCAAAGACTCCAGAAGGATATGATATTATGTAAGTAAACAAGAAATACACTATAATCAACTTCAAAAACTCTAGAAATGGCAGAGAAATTAAGCTGCTTGGCCAGTTACCCAAAGTTCTATACCGTTGGGGCATCCATCTTCAGCCTACAGGCTCATAGTATCCATCAGACATTTTCATGAAGCAGGAAATTTAACAGACAGTTCAGTCATTTTCTTCTGCATCCTGCATAATGTCTTGCAGACTCTTTTATGAAGCAGGAACCTCAAAGGATGGTCTCACCTTTAGGCAAGTTCAATAGTCATTGCTCTTTGGCTCCTGTATGTCTAGTTTTTGCAACAGTCCAGGCAAGAGAAGTTTCTTGCCCAAGTGGATAACCAACTCCATAAGGAGCCTCTTTGATGCCCATCTTCCTCGTGAAATAGCTTGGTGCTGCCAGGAGCAGATGTGTCTCATTGTCATGAAAATTACTAAATTCTTAAACATTTTAAATGCCATATTCTGAAGGTCTCGGATAGATTTGAAGAATACCTATCTAACTGAAGTGTATCTCTATACATATAGAAAATCTAACTAACATGACTACAAACTTGACTATTATAGACTATCTATTAGTCTATATTTCTTAATTATACATTACATTTTTAAATGAACTATACATTCACAATACCTTAATCAAGAGCAGAAATATACATACAACAAAATTGACCTTAAATTTGTATCAATAAACCAATATTCATACCAGTGCAAATTATTCAAATCTATGTTATATCTCCCTTTAAATGTAAAAGAACATTTATAAACAATATTTAGGAATATGGGCATAATTTTTTTTTCTCTTCAAACTGCATACTGCTGTATGGAGTGCTGTTATTTAGGTCTTTCATGATTTATTGGTGTGGAAAATTGACTGTATTCTGTCAATTATGTTTTAAAAAATGCTGATTGGCCAGTAGCAAGGCAGGAAGTATAGGCAGGACAACCAGACAGGAAGTAGAGGCAGGTCAATGAGAACAGGAGAATTCTGGGAAGGAGGAAGCCAAGTCCTCTGCAGTTGTGAGCCCACCACAGAAGAAGCAAGATGTGACCTGCCCTGCTGAGAAAGGTACTGAACCATGTGACTAACATATACTAGAATCATGTGCTAATATAAGTCATAAGAGTTATTAAGTAGCCTGAGATAATGCGCCAATGAGTTTATAACTAATGTAGATTTCTGAGTGATTTCTTTGGCACTTAACAACTGCGGGAACTGGGCAGGACAGAAACTGCAGACAAAAATAATGCCCAACGTGTGGACGACTGCATCCACATAAAGCCTGACAGAGCTTGGAAAGTAATTCTAGACATAAAATAATAGAATTAAGTATGGCTTGTTGATAGTAGCATTTTCTCAGGTGGGCTCTGCTTGCTCATTTAAGAGAGGCTTTCTGACTCAGCTTTAGCTGAAAAACCTTGCAGCTCATTAAAGAGGTCCTGCCATGAGACACTTAAATGGTGTTGATGAAAAGCTGATTGCATGCTTTCTGTTGGTGGCAGGGACCCTGAAATGCCATAGAGTTTTGGCAATAAACATGGCTCCGGCCAATACCTCTGCCATAAGCCTGGAATCTCAGGAAGCTAAGGAATAGGCTGGATCTAGCCATCAAAGCCATGGCTTTAATCCTCACCATATTGGTCAGCAAATTAAAGACTCATGTGGTCAGAAAAAAAGAGAAATATACAGTAAAGAGAGATTCAAAGACAAAGAAAACCTCTAAATGGTTTACAATGTTTTAAAAATATATGCATGTTTGTGAGAGTAAAGAAAAAGGTTAAAGTCCTTAAAATAAAAAAGAAAGAGTAGTTGGGTGTGATGGTACACACCTTTAATCCCAACACTTGTGAGACAGAGGCAGGCAGACCTCTGTGAGTTCAAGGCATGATGGCACAGGCCTTTAATCCCAACACTTGGGAGGCAGAGTCAGGTAGATCTCTGTGAGTTCAAGGACAGCCTGATCTACAGAGGGAGTTCCAGGACAGTCAAAGATACACAGAGAACCTGTCTCTAAAAGCCAGAAATTAAAAGTAAAAGTAATAAAATAAAGGTTAAAATAAAGCCACATAAGATGAAAAATACACAGAGAGTCTTGATGTTGTATGTTATTATGTTCTCTTTGAATTGTTTGATTGCTGAGAAAAGAGCAACAGATGCTAAAAGATATTTGTTTATAAATGCTGCTGAATTAATCCAAGATAGGTATTTTGAAAATACCTTGACATAAAAATTGAAGAAGATGCAGTCCTAGTCCAGCCACAGAAGAAGCATGATGTGACTGCCTCACTGAAAAAGGTACTGAGCCATGTGGCTAACATAGACAAAAGTAATGGGCTAATATAAGTTATAAAATTTAATAAGAAGCTTGAGCTAATGGGACAATCAGTTTATAACAAATGTAGACCTCTGCTTGATTTTTCTTAGGACTAAATGGCTTGGGAACCATGTTGACAGAAAACCCCACCAACAAAATGACTGAAAGCCACTTAAGGAAATATTCAATATCTTTAGCTATCAGGGTAATGCAAATCAAAAAAAAAACTCTATCAGAATGGCTAAGATCAAAAACACCAATGATAGCTTATGCTGGAGAGGATATGGAGTAAGGAGAATACTCCTGTATTGCTGGAGGGAATGTAAACTTGTACAACCACTTTGGAAATCAGTATGGTGGTTTCTCAAAAAAATTGAGAATTAACCTACTTCAGGATCCAACAATACCACTCTTGGGCATATACCAAAAAGATGTTCAATCATACTGCAAAGACATTTGTTCAACTATATTCATAGCAGCATTACTTATAATGGCCAGAACCTGGAAACAACCTAGTTACCCCTCAAATGAAGGATGGATAAAGAAAATGTGACATATTTACACTTTAGAGTACTCATCATGGTAACAAACAATGACATCTTGAATTCTGCATGGAAATGGTTGGAACTAGAAAACACCATCCTAAGTGAGGTAACCCAGACCCAAAAAGATGAATATGATATCTACTCACTCATAAGTGGATTGTTTATGATCCTAGAGAAGCTAAGTAACAATGTGAACTCAAAGAAAAACATATAGAGATCCACCTGGAAAGTCAAAAAAGACAAGATCACCAGACAAAATTGGAAATATAAGGGTGGGGAGAGAATGGAGGGTGGAAAGCAAAGAGGAGGGGAAAAGAGGAGGGGAAAGTAGAACTTAAGAAAATGGGATACTTGGAATAGAAGAAGTAGAGAAATGAGAGCAAAGAAATAAATCTTGATTGAGGAAGCCATTATAGAGTTAGCAAGAAACCTGGCCCTAGAAAAATTCCAAGAAATCCACAAGAATTATCCCAGCTAAGACTCTAAGCAATAGAGCAGAAGGTGCCTGAACTGGCATTTCCCAGTAATTAGACTGCTGAATAACTTAAACATCTGCAAAGAACCTTCATCCAGGTACTGATGGAAACAAAGGCAGGGACCCGAATCAGAATACTGGACTGAACTCCCAAAGTCCAGTTGAAGAATGGAAGAAATGAGAATATGAGCAAAGAGGTAAAGACCATGATGTGTACACCCAGTGAAACAGTCTACATGAGTTAATGGGAGCTCACCAACTCCAGCTGGAGTGCGAAGAAACAGGCATAAGACCAAAATAGTCCCTCTGAATACGGTTGACAATTGCATGGCTGGGGCAGTCTGAGGGGCCACTGGCAGTGACACCAGGATTTATCCCTACTGTTTGTACTGGCTTTTTTGGAACATATTCTCTATGGAGGGATACCTTGCTCAGCATAGATATAGTAGGGAGAGCCTTGGCCCTTCCCCAAAGCAATGTGCCTTACCCTCTCAGAAGAGTGGATGGGGTGGGGTGGGGGGTATGTGGAGGCAATGGGAAGAGGGGAGGGAGTGGGAACTTGAATTGGTATGTATAATGAAAATGATAGTTTGTTTTCTTTTCTTAAAAATTAAATGAATAAGTGATAAAAAATTTACAGAGAAATAAGAGAACTAATAGATGTCATGAATCAAATGGACTTAACAGACCTTGATAGAACATTCTATCCAAACATAAAAGAATATACATTCTTCTCAACAAATCATGGAACCTTCTCAACAATTGACTACATACAAGGTAACAAAGTATACAAATGTATACAAAAAAATGAAATAACCACATGTATCTTATCAAATCACCATGGCTTAAAATTAGAATTCAATAGCATCACTAATTTCAGAAATCCTACAAACATATGGAAATTAAACAATGCTCACCTGAATCATCAACGGGTCAAGGAAGAATTAAAGGAAGAAATTAAAAACTTCCAAAAATTCAATGAAAATTATCATACAACACACCCAAATTTATGGGACACAATGAAAGCATTATATATATATATATATCACTAAATGCCTACATAAAATCACTGGAAAAAACTGACACTAATGAGTTAACAGAACATCTCAGAACGCTAGAACAAAAAGAAACAAACTCACCGAGGAGGACTATATGGCAGGAAATAATGAATTTAATAGCTGAAATCCATGAACTAAAAACAAAGAAAAGAATACAAAGAATCAATAAGTCAAAGAGTTGGCTTTTTGAGAAAATCAACAAAATATACAAATGTTTATACAAACTAGCCAAAAAGCAGAGAGACAATATCCAAATTAAGAAAATCAGAAAAATGAAAAAGGGATATAATAACAGATGTGGAAGAACTCCAGAGAAACATCAGGTCATATTTTGAAAGCCTGTATGCCACAAATTTGTAAAACTCAAAGGAAATGGACAATTTTCTGGATTAATATTACCAAAATTAAATCAAGACCAGAAAAGCAAATTATATAGACCTATAGCTACTAAATAAATAGAAACAGTCATCAAGAGTCACCCAACCAAAAAAGCCTAGTGCCAGATGGTTTCATGATTGAATTCTACAAGAATTTTACAGAAGAACTCATACCTATACTCTTCAAATTATTCCACACAATAGAAACAGAAGAAACATTGCCAAATTCTTTTAATGAGGCTACAATTACCCTGATATACAAACCACATGAGCACAGTACTAAGAATGAGGATTATAGACCAATCTCACTTATCAACATTGATGCTAGGATACTCAATAAAATACTGGCAAACTGAATCCAGAAACACATAAGAAAAATTATCAACCATGATCAAGTCAGCTTCATCCCAGAGATGCAGGAATGGTTCAACATATGAAATTCTGTCAACATAGTCCACCATATAAACAAACTGAAAAAAAGCCACATGATTATCTCATTAAATGCTATAAAAGCCTTTGACAAAGCACAATATTTCTTCATGACAAGGGTCTTGGAGAGAGCAGGGATACAGGGAACATTCTTATACATAATAAAGGCAATATACAACAAGTCAACTGTCAACATCAAACAAAATGTAGAGAAACTCAAAGCAATCCCACTGAAATGAGGAAATATACAAGGTTGTCCACTCTCTCCATTTCTATTCAATATAATATTTGAGGTCCTAACTTGAGCAAAACACAACAAAAGGAGATCAAAGGTATACTAATCAGAATAGAAGAAGTCAAACTCTCACTATTTGGTGATGATAGGATAGTTTCCATAAGTGACCCCCAAAATTCTACAGAGGAATTTCTACAACTTATGAACACATTCAGTAATGTAACAGGATACAAGATTAACTCAAAAAAAATCAGTAGCCTTTCTTTTCACAAAGGATAAATGGACTGAGAAAGAAATCAGAGAAACTGCACCCTTAACAATAGCCACAAATAACCTTAAATATCTTGGAGTAACTAACCAAACAAGTGGAAGAACTATATGACAAGAATGTTAAATCTTTGAAGAAAGAAATGGAGGACGGTACCAGAAAATGGAAAGATATCCTGTGCTCTTCTTGGGTAGGTAGAATTACCATAATAAAAATGGCAATCTTACCAAAAGCAATCTACAGATTCAATGCAATGCCCATTAAAATCCCAGCAAGATTCTTCACAGACCTTGAAAGAACAATACTCAACTTTATACAAAAAAGCAAAAAGGTCAGGGTAGCCAAAACAAACCTAACGGAGGAACAAACGGAGGCATCACAATCTCTGAGTTCAAACTCTACCACAGAACCACAATACTAAAAAACAGCCTGGTGTTGGCATAAAAACAGACATGACCAATGTAACTGTATTGAAAACCCAGATATCAATCCACACATCTAAGAACACCTGATTTTTAACAAAGAAGCAAAGAATATAAAATGGAAAACAGAAATCATATTCAACAAATGGTTCTGGAATAACTGATGTCAACATGTAGAAGAATGAAAATAGATACACATCTATTGCCATGCACAAAATTGAAGTCCAAAAGGATCAAAGACCTCAAAATAAAACCATCCACACTGAAGCTCATAGAAGAGGAAGTGAGAAGTACACTTGAATGCATTGACACAGGAGACCACTTTCTAAATATAACACCAGTAGTATAGACCCTGAGAGAAACAATTAATAAATTTGAACTCCTGGAACTGAGCAGCTTCAGTAAGGCAAAGGACATGGTCAACAAGATCAAACTGCAGCCTACAGAGTAGGAAAAGATCTTCCTCAAACCCTCATCAGATAAAGGGCTGATCTCCAAATTATACAAAGCACTCAAAAAATTTGTCATCAAAAGGACAAATAATCCAATAAAAAATGGGGTACAGACATAAACAGAGAATTATCAACAGAGGAATCTAAAACGACAAAAGACAATTAAGGAAATGTTCAACATCCTTAGGCGTCAGAGAAATTCAAGTCAAAACTACTCTGTGATTCTATCTTATAACTGTAAGAATGTCCAAGATCAAAAACACTAATGACAACTTATGCTAGAGAGGATGTGGGGTAAAGAGAACATTCCCCCATTGTAGGTGGGAGTGCAAACTGGTATAGCCACTTGGGTTATCAGTATGGCAATTTCTCAGAAAATTGGGAAAAAATCTACCACAAGACCCAGCAATACCACTTTTGGGTATATGACTAAAGGATACTCAATCATACCACAAGGACATGTGCTCAACTATGTTCATAGCAACAATATTTGTCATTGTCAAGATTAGGAAACAATCTTAAAGCCCCTTGACCAAAGATTGGATAAGGAAAATGTGGTAAATTTATGCAATGGAGTACTAATCAGTGGGAAAAAATAATGACATGTTTAAATTTGTGGGCAAAAGGATAGATCTAGAAAACATCATATTAAATGAGGTAACCCAGACCCAGAAAGAAAAATATCATATGTATCCAGTCCTATTTATTTATGGCTTTTAGACATAAAGCAAAGAAAAAAACAGCATACATTTCACAGACAACCTATTCAACAATGAGGACCCTAAGAGAGACATACATGGAACTAATGTACATGCGAAGTAGAAAAGGACAAGATTTGAGTAAATTGAGAGGGTAGTAATCATGAGAAAGGGTAGAAGGGAGATGAGAGGAAAGTAATGGAGCAGAGAAAAATATACAGCTCAATAAAAACAATTAAAAAATAAATAAATGTAAGAATTGGAAAAATATATATGGCATTCTTCCATTGAGGGACACCTAGGTTGTTCCCAGGTTGTGTCTATTACAAATAATGCTGCTATGAACATAGTTGCACAAATGCTTTTGTAGAATGATTGGGCATCTTTTGGGTATATTCCCAAGAGTGGTATTGCTGGATCCTGAGGTAGGTTGATTCCCAATTTCCTGAAAAACCGCAACACTGATTTCCAAAGAAGTTGCACAAGTTTGAATTCCCACCAGCAATGGATGAGTGTTCCCCTTACTCCGCATTCTTTCCAGCATAGGCTATCATTGGTGATTTTGATTTTAGCTATTCTGACAGGTGTAAGATGGTATCTCAAAGTTGTTTTGATTTTCATTACCCTGATTGCTAAGTATCCCTGACCTTAAGTATCTTTTGGCCATTCGAAATTCTTCTGTTGAGAGTCTTTGGTCAAATCATTACCCCATTTTTTAGTTGGGTAATTTAGAATTTTAAGGTCTAGTTACTTGAGTTCTTTGTATATTTTGGAGATCAGACCTTTGACTGATGTGGGGTTAGTGAAGATCTTTTCCCATTCAGTAGGATGCCTTTTTGTCTTAATGACTGTGTCCTTTGCTTTACAGAAGCTTCTCAGTTTCAGGAGGTCCCATTTATTCATTGTTGCTCTTATTGTCTGTACCACTGGGGTTTTACATAGGAAGTGGTCTCCTGTGCCCATGTATTGCAGGCTACTTCCCACTTTCTCTTCTATCAGGTTCAGTGTGGTCAGATTTATATTGAGGTCTTTAATCCATTTGGACTTGAGTTTTGTGCATGGTGATAGATAAGGATCTATTTTCATTCTCCTACAGCTTGACATCCAGTTATGCCAGCACCATTTGTTAAAGATGCTTTCATTCTTCCATTGTATAATTTTAGCTTCTTTGTCAAATATGAGGTGTTCATAGGTTTGTGGATTAATATCCGGGTCTTCGATTCAATTCCATTGGTCAATGTCTCTGTTTCTATGCCAATACCAAGATGTTTTCATTACTGTAACTCTATAATAGAGTTTGTAGTCAAGGATGGTAATGCCTCCAGAAGTTCCTTTATTGTATAGGATTATTTTGGCTATCCTGGGCTTTTTATTTTTCCATATAAAGTTATTGTTCACTCAAGGCCTATGAAGAATTTTGTTGGTATTTTGATGGGGTTTGCATTGAATCCATAGATTGCCTTTTGTAGAATTGCCATTTTTATTATATTGATACTACCAATTCAGGACCATGGGAGATCCTTCCATTTTCTGGTATCCTCTTCAATTTCTTTCTTCAAGGTCTTAAAGTTCTTGTCAAATAGATCTTTTACTTCCTTGGTTAGTGTTACCCCAAGATACTTTATGCTATTTGTGGCTAATGTGAAAGGTGATGTTTCTCTGATTTCCCTCTCGGTTTCTTTATCCTTTGTGTATAGGAGGGTGACTGATTTTTTTGAGTTGATCTTGTATCCTGACACAACACTGAAGGTATTTATCAGTTGTAGAAGTGGAATATATACACATTAGAGTACTACTCAGCGGTAAATACAATGACATCTTGAATGGAAACAGAAAACACTATTCTTAGTGAGATAACCCAAACCCAAAGAGATGATTATTGTATGTACTCACACATTAGTGAACCCTAGCCATAAACAAAGGACATTAAGCTTATAGTTCACAAGCCTAGAGAAGCCAAAGAGCAGGGTAAACCCAAAGAAAAACATATATAGGTCCTCCTGGAAGTTGGAATCAAACAAGATTGCCAGGCAAAAGTTGGAAGCACATGAGTGGGGATAGGGGTGGAGGTAGGGGTTGGGGTGGGCGAAGGGGAGAGGAGGAGGGAGAAGGGAGAAGGAAAGGCCTGGAGAGAGCTTGGGGGAGTGGGAGAGTGTAGATGGAGGAAGGGTGGATATTCGAGAAGGGAATAAGATAACTACATTGAGGGAGTCATTTTAGGATTGGCAAGAGACTTGGATTTAGAGGGGATTCCAGGTGTCCATGGGGATGTGCCCAGCTAGTTACTTGGGCAGCAGTGGAGAGGGTGCCTGAAATAGTCCTGTCCCATAGTCACATTGATGAATATCTTGATTATCATCATAGAAATTTTTTCCGATGGATGGATATCGAGACAGAGACCCACATTCACATCAGAGCAATGGACTGAGTTCCCAAGGTCCAGTCGAAGACCAGAAGGAAAGATAAGATGAGCAAGGAAGTCAGGACTGCGAGGGGCTAGTCTACCAACTGAGACAGTGTGCCTGATCTAATAAGAGCTCACCAAATGCGGCTGGACCAGGACTGAATGAACATATGATCAAACCAGAATCTCTGAATGTGGCCCAATGGGGGCTGACTAAGAAGCCAATGATAATAGCACTGGGACCTATCTCTTCTGCATGTATTGGCTCTTTGGGAACCTAGTCTATATGGATGCACACCTTCCTAGGCTGGGATGGAGGGCCTTGGGCTTCCCACGGGGCAGGGTATGCTGTCCCCTCTTAAGGAAGCAGGGGGAGGGAGGACGGGGAGTGGGGGGCGGGAGGGAACTGGGAGAAGGGGAGGAAGTTTAAATTTTTGAATGAAAAATAAAAGAATATGAAAAAAGTAAACAAGGCTAAGTGAAAAATATATATATGGCACTCCAAATTTATAGGGTTTCCTATATTTTACATGCTAGTCATACACAAAGATATAATTTATCTACTGCCTTTCTGAAATTAGTGATGAATCACTGTTCCCTTGGTGTCCTTCATGTGATAAATTTTCTACACAACTTCTTTTATAAGTTTGATTCCTTTTTCTTGGTTTTCTTTAACGGATTTGCTGATATCTTCCATTTTTTATTTGTCTTTTCCTTCATTTTTTTGAGAGAGTTTCTCATTTCCTCTTTAAGAGTTTCAAACATTCTCTTGAAGTTATTTTTTAGACCAGATAAGCAAATTAAACAGACCTATAACTGCTGAAGAAATAGAAACAGTTATCAAAAGTCTCACAACCAAAAAAAGCCCAGGACCAGATGGTTTCAGCTCAGAATTATACCAGTCTTTCAAAGATGAACTAATACCAATACTTCTCAAATTATTCCACAACATAGAAACAGAAGGAACATTGTCAAACTCTTTTTATGAGGCT
>PVIU01013275.1:0-56668 GCA_004026605.1 Ondatra zibethicus | reverse complement strand
AATAAAGAAAGAATATTAAGAGCCGCAAAGGAAAAAGGTCAAGTAACATATAAGGGTAAACCTATCAGAATTACACCTGACTTCTCTATGGAAACCATGAAAGCTAGAAGGTCTTGGATAGATGTGCTGCAGAAACTAAGAGACCATGGATGCAAGCCCAGACTACTATACCCAGCAAAGCTTTCTTTCACCATCGAGACATACCATTTAAAGCATTACAAGGTCTGTGTCTCTACATTATGGGTATTTGTATTATTTCCCATCTGGTGCAGGAAGAAGCTTCTCTGATTATGGCCGAAAAGTCACAAATCTATGAGTATAGCAGAATGTCTTTAAGAGTCATTTTATTGCTATGTTATTTTAGTAAAACAGTAATATTTGGTTTTACCCTAGAACTCTGGGCTATCTAGTTTCAGATTGTTGGTTATTCAGGCAGTATTATATATGGGTTCCATCTAATGGACTGGGCTCTAAGTCAAATCTGATATTGGTTGGTTACTTGCACAAGCTTTGTGTTACCATTACCTTAGCATATCCTGCATGCTGGATACTATTGAAGATAAAATGGTTTGGTGTTTATATTTTTTCTTTTATAGCATAAAGAGTACCTTCCTGTACCAAAGAATCATACACATAGTGGGTAAGGCTCTATGTAGGTACTAGCTTGACTTCTTCATGTTCACTGAGTTAGTTGTATAGGTGTTGTCTTCAGCCAGAGGGCCTTGCTGTAACTTTGTACAGAGAAACCTACAGTCTTGGCAACTGCCTGAGTTATTTGGTAGTTCCCATGAGAGCCCTTTGGTGAAATCAATTAGATGTAATCCATTCCCAGTACTGAAAGCTTCATTTGGTGACAAGAGATGTTCAAGTAAATCACTGTTTTCCCTATTATTTGATGATTTCATTTAAATTGCCTTTATACATGTTTGGATTCTAGAAAGCTCCTACTGTGATAGGTTTTCATACTACCCCTCAAATGGTTCTTAATTTTACCTATCTCTCTCTCTAAATTCCCTCCCCTCTCATTCTCTTTTCCTTCAAAACTTGATCCTCCCATTCTAGTCTCCACATCGATCAATAACTATTTATGCTAGTTCCCCTTCCTAATGAAATCTGTTGCCCCTAATTCCTTACTCTATACCTACCCTCTGTGGTTCTATGGATTTTAGTTTGTTTATTATTGACTTAATAACTAATATTTATCTTTCTGGGCCTGTGTCTTATGTTATTCAGGATAATTTTTTTCTAGACCCATGCATTGAGCTGCAAAGTTCATGATTTCATTCTTTTAAATGGCTGAATAATATTCCATTGTGTAAATGCACCACATTTTCTTTATCCATTCATCTTTTGTGAGACATCTAGGTTGTTTTGAATTTCTGGCTGTTATTAATACAGTAGGAAAAAACATGTTTGAGCAAGTGTCACTCTGATATCTGGGTCTGTATCCAAGAGTGGCATAAATGGATTTTGAGGTAAATCAATTCATTCCCATCTTCCTGAGGTGCTGCTATTGACTACTACTCATGAATAGATCTTTTTTTTTTGATGAAGAAGCCAGATATATGTACTTGAAAAGAGAAAGCATCTATAACAAATGACACTAATCAAACTGGATATCTGCATGAAGACAAATCTCTCAAAATTCCATATCTATTATCTTGAATAAATTAAAATCTAAGTAGATCAAAGACCTCAGCATAAAACCAGATACACTAAAACTGATAGAATAAAATGTTAGGAATAGCTTTGAACAAACACATTTGCATAGGAGAAAACTTCATGAATAGAACAAGTACTGAGATCAACAATTAATAAATGAGACCTCATGAAACTGAAAAGCTTCTGCACTTCAATGGACATCATTGTTTGAACAAAGTGGTAGGCTACAGATTGGGAAAAGGCTCACAACTGCACATCTGAGAGATCTAAAATATATAAAGACCTCAAGAAACCAGATATAAAAAATAACCTAATTTAAAATTTAGGTACGAATCTAAACAGAATTCTCAGAAAATGTAACTCAGATGTCTGTTTCCTTTTTAATTTAAGATATGCTTTAAACATTCAGGTCAATCAGGTTTTTTTATGTTTTATTTTGAAACATTTTGGTTATTGTTTTCTAACTATATTAGATGATACTCAATAAGTAACTATATTAGGCAATTCTCAATAAATGAATTGTTTTACTATTTTTGCATTTTAAATACAAAAATATCATTGTGTTATATACATATATTACTTTTGCTAATTATAAAATTTAACTCCCGTATATTCTTTCTCAGTTTCAAAACTGGACTTAGTGTTATGCAAACTCTAAGGAATATTTCAAATTCTTTCTGTGATTGCAAAGTTGTCCATTTTACTTTGAAATTCTAAGGGTTTTACTAATAATTTTGCAAATCTATAATTACATAGAAAAGAGAAGAAGACCCATGCCTGTTTTGTATCTGTTTAAGGATTCTTCATGTCTTTTGTTCTTGGCTTTATTGATAACAGTGTTCCATCCACATTCCATGCCATCTTTGCTGCTGCTATACAACTTTGTCAAGACTGAAAACAGTCACAACCTTTCTATAAAATACAAGTATGACTGCATTCCAACACAACTTCATTTATAAGAACTTACAGTTTGACCTGGGGGCAGTAGCTTGCTAACATGGATAATGATACACTCTAAACGGACTTTACCTGATACAGTCTTGACTCTTTTTTTTTCTTTTTTTTTGTTTACTTTTTTGTTTTATTTTTTCCATTCAAGAACATAATTAAAGAAATAAAATTTTTACATTTCTTCCCCTTCTCCTGGTCCCCTCCCGCTACCCCTCAACCCCTCCTCCCTCCCCCTTCTTCCTTGAAAGAGGGCATGGTACCCTGGCCTGTTGGAAGTCCAAGGCCCACCTCCCCTCCCTCCCAGCCTAGGAAGGAGTGCATCCAAAAAGACTAGGTTCACCAAAAGATAATACATGCAGACGAGATAGATCCTGGTGTCATTGTTGATGGCTTCTCCATCCACCCCCTTTCGCCACCACATTCAGAGAGTCTGGTTTGATCATATGCTCATTCAGTCCCAGTCCAGCTGGATTGGTGCGCTCCCATTAGTTCAGGCACACTGTCTTAGTAGGTGGACCAGCCCCTCACGGTCCTAACTTCCTTACTCATCTTCTCCCACCTTCTGCTCTTCAACTGCATCTTGGGGACTCAGTCCATTGCTCTGATGTGAATGTGGGTCTCTGTCTCTATCGCCATCCATCGGATGAAATTTCTATAATGGTGATCAAGATAATCATCAATGTGACTATGGGAAAAGGCTAGTTCCGGCACCCTCTCCTCTGCTGCCCAAATAACTAGCTGGCAGAATGAGGTTGATTATCCTATCCTCTAAGCAGTTGGTGGCCTACACAATATCTAACCCTTCTGCAGGCATTTCATTGGTCAAATCACTTGAGAGGAAAGCACTCAGTTTTCTAAAGGTACGGATCACATACAAAGAGAAAGAAAATGTCCACAGAGCTAAATGAGAAAACAAAACAATAAGCACATACAGTCTGGCAACTTTGTTTGGGCAGATGAGCCGTGAGAAATATATCTCCTCCAGACCCTGGAAGAGGCACTTTGTAGAGCATTGACTTATAGTATTATCTGGAATGCAGTGCTGACAGCATGCAAAAAACTAGTAAAGAAGAGAAGGGCTTTTTCCACCATGGTGTAGGAGGTCCTTCTTTCTATGTGTTGCTTTCATTGGTTGAATAAAGAAAACTGCCTTGGCCTTTTGATAGGGCAGAACTTTCATAGGCAGGGAGGACAGAACTGAATTCTGGGAGGAGGAAGGCAGAAACAGAGATGCCATCAAGCTCCTATCTGAGACTGATGCTGGTTAGAATCTTTCCCGGTAAGCCATGACCTCATGGTATTGCACAGATTGGTAGAAATGGGTTAGATCAATATGTGAGAGTTGGACAAGAAGAGGCTAGATATAATGGGCCAGGCAGTAATTTAATTAATACAATTTCTGTGTGATTATTTTGGGTATAAGCTAGCTGGGTGTCTGGGATGAAAAACAGGCCCTCTCCTCCACCTGTTACAGATTGGCACTGAAAGTGATGGACTAAATCCACTTAAAAACCTGAGAGGGCTTAAAAAGGAAAGAGAGAGAGTTTAACACAGCTTTTTGCTGTTTGCTGGTGGAGTGCCACAGAGAGAATTTCCTGACTCAGCAGCTGTAAAAAAAAAAAAGCCACGCAGTTTTAAAACTGGCTTCCTGGGCTATGCCACCAGCATGAATTCTGGCTATGAAGCATTTCAATGGCTTTTGTGGGACTAGATGTTTGTGTGTCCACTCGGGATCGGGAAGAAAGTATTCTGAGACCTTGCCAATGGCTCAGGGATCCCCATTTGGGCAGGCAGCAGAATCAGGTCTACTAGGCATACACAATCAGGAGAGCATGGCAGATTCCTGCTGCCATACAGAGAGATGTTTCCAGGCTCTGGAGTATTCTGCATGGCAGATTTGGTGGTAACTCAGGTAAAAAGCGTTTATGTGTTGCACACTCATTCTCCAGGTTGGACTGCTGAGCATGGCTCCTGCCTGGAGGCCCCAGAGCTAGCACTGGTGGTGCTTCCACCACTTTGAAATTGGAGAGAGGCGGAGCCAACATCCAGAGCAGCTGCAACCAAGCTGCTTAGCATTTTAAAAGCTCTTCAAGACAGTAGACAATTAAAGATAATGCAATAGGACAGATTCAGACTTAAAACACCTCTAAATAGGTCATACTGTTAGATAAAGTACATAGGCATGGAAGAGAGGAGAAAAAGAGTATAAAAGTCATAAAATAAAGTTAATGCTTTATAAAAAGGGAAAAGTCTTTAAAGAGACAGAGTGCAGATAGTCATAGATTAAAAAAAAATAAAGAAAAATTAGCCACATAAAAATATAAAACTCACAGAGAGTCTGGATTATGTGTATTATTGAATTTTCTTTAAATTTTTTAATTGTGAAGGAGCTAAGTACAGAGAGACATAACATTGTATGGGCTAAACTAAACCAGCATGTATATTATAAAGGTATCTTGACTTCAAAATTTGGGTCTAAGGATATGACGCTTTGGAAAAGAGATTTTCTTTTGTTTTCACAGAAGATGAAACTCTATGGATTGCTTCTAGACCAATAGGGTATGATAGACCATGCCCTCCTGAAAGGTCACCATGAACACCTTCAGAAAATTACTTCACTCAACTGGTGACTGAGATGAACCTAGCACATAGGATACACCATGAAAGACCTGATTGACAGCGCCCCCATTCAGCATGAAGCAGTTTGGAGAGAAATAACTGCGCCCATATTCCCAAATATTGTTTATAACTGTCATTTTACATTTAAAGGGGGATATGATATAGATATGAATAATTTGCATTGGTATAAATCTTGATTTATTAATATAAATTTAAGGTCAATTTTTTATATGTATATGTATTTCTGATCTTGGTAAAGGTATTGTGATTGTGTACTTCATTTAAAAATGTAATGTATAATTAGGAAATATAGGTTGTTAATGGATAATCATTGATAATAGTCAAGCTTATAGTCATGTTAGTTAGATTTTCTAGATATATAGACATATATTTTAGCTAGATAGGCATTCTTTATATCTTTCAAAGACTACAGAATATGGTATTTAAAATGTTTTAATAACTTAGGGCTTTTCATGACAATGAGACATGCCTGCCCCTGACAGCACCAATCTACTTCAAGAGGAAGATGGGCATTGAAGAGGTTCTTTATAGAGTTTGTTAGCCATTTGGGCAAGAAACTGTTCTTCCCTGGATTGGTGCATAAACTGGACAGGAAGAACCTGCAGAGAGAGGACTGCTGAACTTGCCTAAAGGTAAGATGATCCTTCAGGGTTCCTGATTCATGAAAGATTCTGTGAGACATTCTGCAGTACACAGAAAAAAGTGACTGAGCTGTATTTGAAATTTCCTGCTTCATGGAAATGTCTTTTGGATACTATGAGCCTGTAGGCTGAAGATAGATTCCCCAATGGTACAGAAGAATTTTAGGTAACTGTCCAGGCAGTGAGATGTCTCTGTCATTTCTAGAGTTTTGGAAGCTGCTTACAATGTACTTCCTTTCTACTTAGGTAATATATCTTTCTGGAGTGTTTGATGGAGTTGAAGAACAGATAGATAGTTATAGTTATAGTTTTCCATTGTTATGATAAAAACTAAAATAGATCTAAATATTGTAACTGTAATTCTTGCTTGAGAACTGTTTTGTTATATGTAATTTAACTATGTTAAAGTGAAAGCCTTTCTATTTTGTTTAACAGAAAAAGGGGAAATGGTGTAGGAAGAAATGTCTTGCTTTCATTAGTTGAATAAAGAAAACTGCCTTGGCCTTTTGACAGGGCAGAACTTTCATAAGTGGGGAGGACAGAACTGAATTCTGGGAGGAGGAAGACAGAAACAGAGAGATGCCATCAAGCTCCTGTCTGAGACTGATGCTGGTTAGAATCTTTCCCAGTAAGACACGACCTCGTGGTGTTGCACAGATTGGTAGGAATGGGTTAGATCAAGATGTGAGAGTTGGCCAAGAAGAGGCTAGATATAATGGGCCAGGCAGTAATTTAATTAATACAATTTCTGTGTGATTATTTTGGGTGTAAGCTAGCTGGGTGCCTGAGATGAAAAGCAGACCCTCTCCTCCTCCTGTTACACCTCCACCCATTTATTCTCCCTTTACTGGTTTAAATTAATAATTATTAACTTTTTCCTGTTAATATCACTGTATAGGCAAAAAATAAGATACCAGAAATAATGTTATGAAAATATTGATTAAATCGTCACTAGATTTCTTTTTTCAGTTGGTTTCTC
The DNA here is from genome assembly GCA_004026605.1 of Ondatra zibethicus. Lineage (NCBI taxonomy): Eukaryota > Metazoa > Chordata > Mammalia > Rodentia > Cricetidae > Ondatra > Ondatra zibethicus. The sequence goes on along the minus strand of PVIU01013275.1, from coordinate 49,795 downwards.
TTGTAGGAAGTATTTAAATTGTTCCAAATGTCCTCTTGAAATGTGCATATATGCATAAGTTCATTTTCCGGCATCACCAAAAAAAAAAAAAAAAAAAAAAGAAATAGGCACAATTCAAAACACAAGCAGAACAGTATGCTGAAAACATTTGTCCAAGCAAAGTTCAAAGCAAACTTGGTGCTAGAGTTATGAAATGAAATGGATACCACAAATGTCATGCTCCTTGTCATTAAGAAGAAAAGGTCAAGTCTATTTGATCAGTTATTTTCAGAAAAAGTGATTTTAGAAAACCATTTTCTACTTTCTCTAATTCTGCTCACACAGAGCCAAAGAAAGATTTTGCTCCTATTTCTGACTGCAGGTTTTTAAAGGAGATGTTGATCAGGATGCTGCTCTTAGCAGGATTTGAAGGCAAGTTGGAGAGTATATTAATTATAGAGTGCTATGGTTGCCTCAATTTCCATGTTAAGTAAGTGTTGCTTCACTGATATAGGGTGGCATCTTTTTCCATGGAGAGTACTTTTAAAAGTGAAAATGTATGAACAGAAAATTTTCACTTCAAAGAGAAACAGAACTGTTTTGAAAGACAGCCTTTGAATGCAATCTTATTCAAAAGAAAGCCTATTTAGAGAAAATGGAATCCAAAAATGTCAACACCTGTGTTCTTCCTGAGAATATGCCTCCTTTGACAACAGCACTGAAAAGCTAAGCGTACTCTGAAAAACAAACACGCCCCACTTTATTTGGTTGTAGAGAAAGTAGTTGGAGATTTTATGGCGCCCCTATGCTTACAATATATTTTCATTGAAAAGCAATATATTTCACAAATTTGATATGGGCAATTGTCTAATTCCACATACTGGAAGGTTAAACTTCATTTCAGAAAACAAGTTATAAGACCTGCGTGCATGTGAATGTTTTTTCAATGTATCCACTAAAACCAAGTTATAAGACCTGCATGCATGTGAATGTTTTTTCAATGTATTCACTGAAACCTGAAAGAATGTTTTCTTGGCTTTGATTTTGATCAGTTTTAAAAGGAAGAATGTAATATGGAATATCATGTTGTAACATTGCAGAATTGTCCTTTTCTACTTTTATGGATGATTATTGTAAATTACCCTTTGACCTACAAGAAAATTGTTTTCCTCATTGGCAACAAAGAATATATTGAATATGACAAAGACTATTTTGGTAATAGTTAAATGAAAATGTTGTGTAAAGCAATGTTCATATCCCTATAGATTGACAAAAGATAGATTCAATGTCACTCCTGGTTAAATGTGGGTGGTGTAGAAATCGTACTGATGGTCTGCCAGAGATTTCTAGTACCAACTTTTAATTAGTCATAAAGCTTTGTTTTAGGTATTTACAGAAATGAAGCATACTAAGATGAAAATAATTGTGTCAACTACTGAAGTAAAAAGGGTGTTGGGTGGGGACTGCTTGTTCATCCCAGCTGCCCAGAACTGAAATAATCACACACAAACTGTATTAATTAAACCACTGCTTGGCCCCTTAGCTCTAACTTCTTATTGGCTAACTCTTACATCTTAATTTAACCCATTTCTAGTAATCTGTGTATCATAATGCGGCTGTGGATTACCGGCAAGTTTCCAACCAGTCTGTCTCTGGTGGGGCTACATGGCTTCTCTCTGATTCCTCCTCCTTTCTCCCAGCATTCCGTTTAATTTTCCCCACCTAGCTCTGTTCCTCTATAGTTCTGCTACAGACCCAAAGCAGTTCCTTTATTCATTAATGGTAATCACAGCATATAGAAGGGAATCCCAAATCAAAAGGGGACATGAAATTGGGAAGGAGATGTGTTCAGGAGTTCTGAGATGAACAAGAGGGAGACAATGGATAATGTATAGGATCCTATTATGCTGTATACTTGTATGAAACTTTTGAAGAACACATAAAATAATTTTACTTGTATGCATTTATATTTAAAGCACTTTTAAAAGTGGTTTTACCCGCAATTCTCATTTATAAATTTATCCCTTATTTCCTTAATAATGTAAACCCAATGAATGAAAGCAAACCTTGATGTTATTTCAGCATTTTCTACATATTCATATTCCTTCCAAAACCTCTTTTTATCAAAATTCAGAGCTAAAATTTACCCCTATGCTGAATGATCACTGTAGATAATCATATACACTAAATGACTGCATTATGCCATCTGCAATATGAGTGCCACATACTCAGTACATTGCCAGAAGCCATTGTTTTCTTTTTTCTGAGGGGAGGGGTTGATTCGTTGAGCTCTGAGGGATTTGATGGAGACATCCCATTTAGTGCTGCGTATTCTAAAGTCTTTCACTCAATGTCTAGGTGTGGGTCTCATATTTGTTCCCATCTTCTGCAGGATGACACTGTCTGAAACATCTTTTTATAGGGGTAAAGAATGCAATCAGTGTCATGCACATGCTGGGCAAGTGCTTTACTTTTGACATCCCCAGCCTGTAGCAGGCCATTGCAATTTCTCAAGTCTAATGTCACTCATAGAGTTTCCATTTAAATTGTAAAAGTATAAATGATCCCTTCTTTCCTTTTTTTCTTTGTGAGTGTGTCTGTGTGTGTGTGGGGGGGTCAGATACAATTGCCCTGTGTTGTAGTTTATTGGCAGTAAGAACAAACCTATGTGAAAGTTTATTGCTAGGGGATGAAAATAAAGTCCTGGAGGCCTGCCTTAGAAAGGAAAGTAGTGGAGATAGAGAGAGGAAAGAGTGGAACTTGCTTTTAAAGGGCCTTAGCATGTAAGTACAGAGTCTTAGGCAGCCACACAACACATGGGCATAGATTACATAGTGATATACAGCCATAGGTCCCTGGGATGACTAAGGATTTGCCTGAATACTAACAATGCACTTGCGGCTGTAGGACCCTGGGACTGACTAGGTGATGCCAGAAATGCTGACACCAACCCTGAACCTTTTCTGTAGAAAGGATTATAGGCCTATACAACCAGATTTGACTGGAAGCACTTATAAAACAATAAATTCATCTGCAGGAAATTTAGAAACCAGTCAATGAGTATTCTGGCTAGTAAACTGTCCACTTGAGAATACGGAACTAACATTTAAAAACTGGAGCATCAGTGATAAGAAACAAGGTTCTTGAGCCTCACTAAGCCTATCTCTTTCAAATCTGACTCCAACATGTTTGTATGCACACAACGATACATGCCTATAAACAGTGACTTTATAGAAATTCTGGAGTCCTAAAAATCTATACATCATAAATAAATAAGAATTATAAACAGTCATAAATATTAGGTATCTTAAAAATAAATAACCTTTTTGACTGTCCCACATGGAGAATATGTGGCTTGTAAAAGTTATTGCTTGATCCACTCAAACTTCTTGAGTTTATTCCTTGTCATAAAACACAATGTTGTTGCAAGGAACCGCTTGTTCATCCCAGGTGCCTAGAACCGAAATTATCACACAGAAACTGTATTAGTTAAATCACTGCTTGGCCCATTAGCTCTAGCTTCTTATTGGCTAACTCTTACATCTTAATCCAATCCATTTCTATTAAGCTGTATATCACCACAAGGTCATGGCCTACCAGCAAAGTTTCCCCACGTCTATCTCCGGTGGTGTCCTCCTCCTGACTCAGCCATTCTTTCTCCCAGCATTCAGTCCAGTCCTCCCCACCTAACTAAGTTCTGCCCTATCAACAGGCCAAGGCAGTTTCTTTATTCATTAATGGTAATCACAGCACACAGAGGGGACTCCCACATTACAACGTTGAGGGATTGGAGAGATGTTTCAACAGTTAAGGTACCTCTCTTCTGAAGAACCTGAGTTACCAGTACCCATATTGGGTAGTTCTCAATTGCCTATAACTCCAGAGACTAAAGAGATCTCTTTAATGTGTTCTGGCATTGAACTCATGTTCATGTAACTCTAAATAGACACATACACATAATTTAAAACTAAATTTAAATTTGAAAACATTATAACTCCAAAAGCTCTTAACTAATAGGAAATCCCACTTCTACCTCTCTTTACATAAAGCTTTTACTAATTTTCCAATCATGAAGTATTATAGGATACTTTCTTATATTCAGGAGTTCTGCAATCTGTATGTATCATCACTTTTACATTAATCTACTTACTTTTCAATTTCTCAAAAGAATACATTTGTCTTACCTCTGAAGTATTATAGCAGGCAAAGAAATGATTAGAGAAGTATAAGGTTGTGCATGTTAAGATAAAAAAGCCTCAGTTAAAGTAACAGTAATGAGTATGAATATAAAATGAAAATCATAAAGGTTGAATATGATGTTATAAGCCTGTAATCCTAGCACTTCAGGTGCAGAGACAGAGGCACAGGGGAGTGATCTCTGTGAGTTTAAGATCAGCCTGGTCTATATAGTGAATTCCAGTCAGCCAGGGCTATATTGTGATACCCTGTCTGAAAAAAAATAAAAGAGAACCAAGAAATTTGATTTTCAAGTTATTTGTGATTAGTGAGGTCACAATTGTCATATGTATGTAGCATAACATACTTTTTCCCCTGTGAAATAGAAAACTAATCTGTGTAATATTTACTTAATGTACAGAAATTTTTTGTTCTAGTGTGTTTTCTATTGGTGTGACAAACATCATGACCAAAAGCAACTTGATGAGAAAGTTTGGCTTACATATCACGATCACAGTCCATCACTAGGGAAATCAGGACAGAAACTCAAGTAGGAACAGCAGCAAGAATCATTGAGTAAAGGTGCCTACTTTCTTGCTCCCCATGCCTTGCCTAGTCTGCATTTTTACACCACTAAGGTCCACCTTTACAGAACTGGTGCCAGCCACAGTTGGCTCGTCCTCTCACATCAGTCATCGCAACAAACTGCCCCACAAACATTTCTACAGGTCAATCTGGTGCAGTCATTTTCTCTATTAAGATTCCTTCTTCCCAAATGATGAAAGCTAGTGTCAAATTGACAAAATGCTAACAAGCACAGTGTCATATAAATTACAATTTTGGTATTTCATGTTTGAAGAAAGAATTGTACTATCACAATTTTGATCTCAATGACATTAAAAACCACTTTCAGAACAGCTATAATGTAACCAACATTGGGTTATTCTCAAACAAAATACAATCAATAATGATAAATTCTGTACGGTCATCTTTTCTCCAGAATGCCAAAGAGCTTTTCAATGGAAAAAAAAATGGGCGATGTTCATCACAATATGATAAGGTATTTTGGCATCCCTGGAGTGTAACTTTGGCTGATATACAGGTGTCAGAACAACACATCTTTATAGTGTGTGCTAATGGAAGGAACATGATGAATGCCCTTGAACAGTGTAAGGAGAAGAAGCAGCAACAGAGCCTAGGGACAGATGGGACTGATTTACTACTTGGAAATGTCAGAGGGTATGTGTTTTCTGCATATTGAGTTAGAAGTAATGCAGAGGTAATGTTTTAGATTATTGTGTAGGGCTTGTTATTTTGTTTATTGAATTTGAATCAACATCATCTCATCTCTTAAACAGTCTTAAAGACAAAGGACATGGCCAGATTTGAAAATGCTTAGAATCTTTAGGAATACACTGAGTCAAACAATGCACTCACTGATTGGGCATAAGGTGTTTGGGAATGTTTGAAATGAATATAAGCATGCTTTCATTGTCTTCCCTGTCTGTGACAATTTGGGTATGATCAGTCTCATAACTGAAATTTATTGTAACCAAAGCACCTACTGAAATATATATGTATATATAATATTTAAAAATATAAATATTTAATATAATATAAAAATATTTAAAATATATTTATATAATATATATTTCTCTAGGTGCTTTGATATATATTAGTTTAAAAAATTATTTGGTTATTTCAAAGATATATAGTTTACAAAATATGTTGAAAAGAAAATGCTGTTTACTGAATAAAACGTCTGATAGAGGAGACAAGGCATTTAATTCTAGAAGAAAACATTGTGGCTAGAATATCCCCCAATGGATATTGCCTTGACTTTAACTTTAAACACCAGCTTTGTGAGGTGTAGATTTGATCTTAAGGAAATAACTGTCAGAGGAGTCTTTTAAATCACTTCATTACTCTAATATTTTGACAATTGAGGTTTTAAATTGTTTAATAGATTATCAATCCATGTTGTGTTTTGGAGACTTCCAAATTAACAGGAGTTCATGGAAATTATCCCTTAATTTCATGTCATCTTGACTTAGTCATCTGAAAAGCACATGATTTGTGCTCCACTATCTTTGATCCCATTTTAAATCAAGATTCACATTGTCAAGCTTTGAACTACTAGTTGTATTGCTTAGCAAGCTGTGTGTTTTATTTCAAAATATTTATAAGATTCAAACTGTTTTAATCAAATTATTCATTAAGGTAGAAAAAAAGAAAAGATGGACTATTACATAAAAATTCCAGATTGAAGAAAGAGATTCTTTGTTTTTTTCTGCCACTTTTCTATGAAAAAGGTTTTTGTCTATGGAAATGTAGTCATTTATACTTATCAAACATATAAATATTATGTGGGGTGTTTACAATGAACTTTGATCTCATGATATAATATTATTTTTAAAGTTGATCCCCAGAGTATTTATATGTATTTCATCCCTACACAGAACTTCACAATTTTATATTTGTTTTTAAATGCTTTTTAAGTTGTTGTGTATAAAAATTGGATTAGGAAATTTAGTATTATTGACTTTTAAAAATATATCTGCTGACTGAGTTTCCAAGGAAAAAATAATTGGTTTACAACATTCAAATAGAAAATGAAGGGAAGATCTTTTTAAAGAAAGTGTTCATTGCCCTGTACCACACTGTTTCATTTAATGCATGATAGGTACATATATGAGGCTATAATTCACATTCACAATGCAAAATGGCATATCTTTAACCAGCTAATCGTTGAACAAAAATAATGAATAGACTATAAGCTGTGCAGAAAATAGAAATGCTCAATAAATGTTTGCTGAATTCAAAATAATTAACACAGATGACATTGTACTCTCTAGAAGTTTAAACATGAGACAGATGGTAGGATTTGCTGAACAGCTATTAAACATTGGTCTCTGTAGTATATATTTAATATATTCTCAGATTTTGTTGCCCACTCTAGCTACTTTGAAGAAGTCCTAATTCAATTTTTTAAAGTTAAATAGGCTAAATTGTATGATGGCATCAGAACAAAAAAATTAATAAATAGAGTTGGCTTTATCTACCTTTTAATGACTCAGACAAATAAAGAAGAAATGCTTAGGACTCAATGTTATTGCATGGGAAAAGAGGCAAAAGTGAGAGAGCTGACCATTTAGCATGACAGCCTGAGGCAGACTGATATGGGAGAAGAGGAGCAAAGATCAAAGTCATTGCCTCAGGCCCACACAGTTACTGACTGCACAAAAAATGAATCACCTTCCCAGTTGTGACTAAGGTTTCGTCTACATTTACCCTACAGAAATTTGGCAAGGACTAATTACAGTTTCAGACTCCAAAAGATGATATGAAAGAGGTGAGATGAATTTCATTGCCTGGGGGTTTCTAAAGATAAAGGAAGTTTTGATTCTTTCTTGTTGTTTTTGTGTGTTTGTGCTCACACAGGTGTGTGTGTGTGTGTGTTTGTGTGCAATTCTGAAACAGTTAATAAAAACAATTCTGCCAGTTGCAGAAATCCATAAGGATTCTTAGGAGATTTTGCATTAAAATCTTGTTCCTCAGTTCCCCAAACTTCTCTTGCACTTTTATTTATGGTCCTCCTACTAGGTGACACAAAAATAATTGTTCTAACCAAACCTGGTCTCTTTGAAAAGATACTGTCGATTAAATGCTTCTTTTATTAATCAACATTTCTTGTCTTAATTTTGATCACTATAAAAGAAAATGTTATGCATCTTAGTTTATGATAGGAATCACCCCCTCACACACACACAAAACAGGGTTATGACCACAACAGGTTAAAAATTAACAAATTATTTAATAATACTTTCCTGCACAGATTTATTCTCAAAGTTAATGACTTATTTAATTAAAATCCTTTTCACTTAGTTGAGTGGCTGTCTGGCATACTCAATGAGCCTAACTCCCAAAGAGGAATGTAAGCTTCAAAAGGTAAAGAAAAAATGATGTGTGGCTTTTTATTACTATAAAAGAAGTCCATGCTTATTGTAGGTAATTTCGAAAATGAGAAAATGTACAAAAGAGTGGGTAAAACTACCCATAATTTCACCATTCAAAGACAATAATTTTAACACTCTTCTGTGATTTAAGAATGTTGTTTTCTCAATCCACATACACGTATGGAAGCAACACTTTATGAATGGCATAGCAATAACAAATGACAACAGCTCGGACACTGTAAATCGACAAAAGTCTGAAAAGGTTTAAGATTGGGGTGTCTGTGTGGATTCTGTGTGTGGTGTTCTCAGCTAGAGTGGCTGGTCAGTGAGTCATAGGGATCCATGTGTCTCCATGCCCCCACCAATGGGATTAAAAATCTGTACCACCACATCCAACTACTGCATGGATACTGGTGTTCTGAACTCGGGTCCTCACACTTGTATGGTAAACACTTTATTCATGAAGTCATCTGGTCCCAGACCCAGGTTTAATAGTTTTTAATATACAAAATAAAGAACTTAAAGTTAAATGATCATAATCAAAGACTATTTTACTTCCTTTAAACATATTTATTTACCTGCTTATTTGTGTATGTGAGACTGTATACTTGTGTGCATTTGCAGAAACCTATCCATGTGCCTCTATACACACACACACACACACACACACACACACACACACACACACACGGATGAAAGATCCCTTGGAGCTGGATTTAAAGGCATTTGTAAGATGCCAGACTTGGTACATGGGTGCTGGCTCCAAAATCCTGTCCTCATGATTGAGCAGTAAGCACCCTTAAATGACGGGCTATATCCTTAGCCCTTGCATTACATGTATTTGTAGATTTGGGATAAGGGCTTATGCATTTAATTTTATTTTTCACTACATAAATCAAATGATCGCCATTGGTATGAAGTAGAAATTTGTGTGCTAGAGCTTCCATTTTAACAACTAAAATTACCTCAGGCATTACATAACCATGAAATATAAGAAATCTTTGATAGATATAACGAAGACGAGCCGCTAAGGAACCCATAGCATAAAGATGAGCATGCAGGAAATCTCCTGAGTACTTCTTACATATTCATAAGTTCTTGACAAAGAAGTATGAGAAGACACAATGAAAAAGCCACAGGGAAACATGTTTTCTCTAAATAAAGGACCAGAGAATGGTGTTCTAACAACAGAAAAAAGAAAACCTTTTTTCAATCTACTGGCCTATACTTCAGTAAAACAGTAATAGATACTACAGTCTTCATGTCCCGACCATGTTATAGTTTCAGTGAGGCCCAATGGGACTTTTCTCAGACCAGTTAAAATGAAGTGTGGTTCCATTCCACTGCTGAGTGGTATTGGCAGAGGCTAGTAAGTAGTCAATTTTTTTCCTAACATTGTCTGATGGAAAAAAAAAAGTGATGTTTAATTTCTTACTGACTTGTAATCCTCCAAATAGGAGAATGGTCTTCTATATCCCTGTCAGGAAACCTCACACGACTCCCAATTCTCTTAAGGATCAAATCAAATGTCATCTATCAATTAAATTAAACAAAGTAGCACAAGTTAGTATTATTAACCTCGTACTCTTTCTTTATTCCAGAGGTCATGAGCATGTTATACTTCCACAATGACCCATGGATGACAAAACTGAACAAAACATCTTAGAACAGAACTCACTGGCATTGCATGTGTCCAACTTAGTGTGGAAGCTAAGCTTACCATTCATTATATGTCAAAAGATGAAATATCACACATTGGTTAGTGGCTTGGTGACAGTCTGTTATCGTCTTCCTGTCAGCACAGTTCAACAGGGAACTTGAATCTAGCTGGCATCAAAGACCACCAAGGCTGGTATTCTTGGGGTCCTAAAGAGATCTGAGATTCTGCTACACATCCTAAAGCACAAAGGTGGTGTGAGCTAGCCTTCTGCTGTTTTCCCTGTGATCAATGTGACCTCCTAAGAAACTGATCATACGTGTCTTCTCAGAGGAACTAGGTAGTGTCAATGTTCCATCTTTACAGGAACAATGTCATCAGAGCATGCGGGAAAGCTGGAGTTTCACCTTGCTCATATAACACTGAGGTCATTTGGAGCCTGTGCGTCACTTATCCCCCCGAGCCAAGATCTCAACAGAAGACTGCTAATAAAGCAGGAGAACACTAAATAGGAGCCAGAGATGTCAAATGTAACAGACAAAATGGCCTGTATGAAAGCAAAACTCATTTGTGGTATGAAAACCTGACAAATTACAGCATGTGTTAGGAAACACAGTGAATTATACAGTGAGATATATCTGAAGAAATCTTAAAATGATCGGCATGGAAATGTTTCAATGGGAAATTAGAAATTTTCCTGAAATAAAAGGAAGTCATGCAATGTCAAATAGAAGTCACACAATAAGAAAAACAGAACAACTAAAATAAAAGTAATAGAAAAAGTCAATGGTATTAGTAGTACAGTCAAAATGACAAAGGACTGAATCAGTAAATTAAAAGATCATCACCCACCATGAACCACAGGAAAAAAAAAGAATGAAGTCTAGGTTCCTAAATACAAAAAGCAAAAGTGGTAACATTTGTGCTATCGGAGCCTAAGGAGGAGGCAGGAAAAAAGAATGACCATGAAAGAAAAAGTGTCCAAAGATATGGGAGCTAAAATTTTCTCAAATTTGACAAAAGACAGAAGCTTACAATTTTAAAAGGTTAAGTAAAACTTGTCAAAAAATCCAAAGATAAAATGCCAAGATATATCTTAATCCTATATCTTAAAATTAAAGTAGAAAAAGCCTTAAAAAAGAGCTTATTGGAGACATGCCTTTGAATAAGACTATATATTGCATTGAAAACCATAAAGGCTTTAAATAATTGATACCATATTTTCAAGATATTTTATGAAAATACTTTCAACTGCAGATTCTTTTTTATTGAAATAAATTCTTCTCCCATACAACACGTCCTGACTACATTTTCCCCTCCATCCATACTTCCCATCTCCCACCATGACCCCTCTCCCCCAGATCTAGTCCCATCTGTTTTCCATTCTGAAAGAAGCAAGCCTCCAAAAGACAACAGTCAAACAGGAGAAAAAAACAACGCAAATGCCTTCATATGAAGGCTGGACAAGGCAACATGATGGGGGAAAAGATTCCTAATAGCAGGCCAAAGACTCAGAGAAACAGTTGATCCCACTGTTAGGTGTTTCCCCCCAAATACCAAGCTAACAGCCATGACAAATATGAAGAGAATCTAGAGTATACCCATGCAGGCCCTATGCTTCTCACTTCAGTCTCTGTGTGCATATATGAACCTTATTTAGTTGATTCAATGGACCATGCTCTTCTGGTGTCCCTCATATCCTCTCTGATCTCTACAATGTTTCCTTCCCTACTTCCATGAAAGACAGATCTGATGTAGACCTCCAATTTAAAATCTCTTTGCATAATGTGTGACTATGGGTCTCTGTACCCACTCCCATCTGTTGTTGGAGGAAGCCTTTCTGATTATGACTGGATAAGCTACCTATCTATGAATATAGCAAAATATCATTAAGAAACATTTCAATGATTTTTTTGGCCAGTTGTGTTTAGTTCTACCCTAGGTCTCTGAGCTATCCAGTCTCTAGTTCTGACTGTCCAGGCACTGACAGACATAACTTCCCTCTCATGGCATGGGCCTCAAGTTAAACCAGACATTGGTTGGTCACTCCCAATTCTGGACCACCATTGCCCCACCACATCCTGAAGGAACGACAAATCATAGGTTGAAGTTTTTGTGACTGGGTTGTTGTCCAGGTTTCTCTTTCAGTAGCCTGCAGAGTACCTTTCCTCACCAAAGAGATAGTGGTGAAGGCTCCATACAGGTGACAGCTCAAATTCTCTCTGTTCACAATGAACTGTATGGTATGGATCTTGTCCTCCAAAATGTGGACCCACTGTCATTTTTCAGAAAGCAATCTTCTGTCCTACCACCAACCTAGGTTGTTTGGGGATCTCCAGGAGACGCCTTTGACCAACCAATCAATGGAATGCAACCCAGGCCAACACTGAAAGCCTTGTCTGGCTATAAAAGATGGCCAGTTCAGATCCCATATCCTCCATTACTAGGAGTCCTTACTAAGGTCACTCTAATAGATTCCAGAAAGTTTCCACTGTCAGAGGTTTCAAGACCACTACCCAAATGCCCCCTCAATTCCAGTCATACCTCCCTGCAATATATCCCTCACCCAAGCAATCTCTTTGCCTCCTGTCCCATCTCCCACCCAGTCTATCCCATGATATCTGTTCTATTTACTTCACGCAGGGAGATCCATGTGTCCCCTCTAGAGATTTCCTCTTTACATAATGTCTCTGGTTCTGTGGATTATAGCTTGATTGCCATTTATTTAACAGCTAATATCTATTTATAAGTGAATAAGCACCATGTTTGTCTTTCTGGATATGGGTTACATCACTCTGGATGAATTTTCTAGTTCTACCCATTTTCCTGCAAATTTCATGATGTCATTAGAAAAATTGAGTAATACTCCACTGTGTAAATGTACCACATTTTCTTTATCTATGTTTTAGTTGAGGGGCCTCTAGATAGTTTCCAATATCTGGCTAGTATCTATTATGAATACAGCAGCAATGAAAATAGTTGAGTATGTGCCCATGTAGTAGGAAAGAGTAACTTTTGGGTATATGCCCAAGAATGATATAGCTGGATCTTGAGGTAGACTGATGCCCAATTTTCTGAGGAACCGGCATACTAATTCCCATAGTGGCCATACAAGTTTACAGTCCCACCAGCAATAGGGGAGTATTCCTGCTTGCTTCCCATCATCTCTAGCATGAACTGTCACTTCTGTTATTGATCAGAACTGTGCTGACAGGTATATAATAGAATCTCAAAGTAGTTTTTATTTGTATGTCCCTGATTGCTAAGAATATTGAACATTTCTTTAAGTGTTTCTCAGCCATTTGAGATTACTCTTTTGAGAATTCTCTGTTTAAATCTATACCACATTTTTAACTGGATTATTTGGCTTTTTGGTGTCTTGTTTGTTGAGTTCTTTATATATTTTGAATACTTGTCTTCCATAAGATGTGGAGTTGGTGAAGATTTATACCCATTATTTATGCTGCTATTTTGTCCTATTGACTGTGTCCTTTGTCTTACAGAAGATTTTCAGCTTCATAAAGTCCCATTTATTAATTGTTGAGCTTAGTGCCTTCACTATTGGTGTTCTGTTCAGGAAGTTGTCTCCTTTTCTAATACATTCAAGTGTGTTCCCCCACATTCTCTTCTATCAGAGTACCTGGCATTATGTTGAGGTCTTTGATCTACTTGGACTTGAGTTTTGTTCAGGGTGATAGATACAGATCTATTTGCATTCTTCTACATACTGACATCCATTTTGACCAACACTATTTGTTAAAGATGTTTTCTTTTTTCTAGTGTGTATTTCGACTTCTTCACAAAAGTTTCAGTGTCTATAAGTGTGTGGATTTATGAGTCTTAAACAAGATTCCATTGATTATTGTGTCTGTTTTCATGCCAATTCCATGCTGTTGCTATTAATATACCTCTATATACAATTTGAAATCAGTAATGTTGATACCTCCAGGGAATCTTTTATTGTTCAGATTTGTTTTAGATATCCTGTTTGTGTATGTGTGTTTCATTATGTAATTGAGTATTGTCATTTCAAGATCTGTTAAGTATCATGTTGAAATTGTCTAATGGTCTTTGCATTGAATCTGTAGATTATTTTTGGTAGGATGATCATTTTGACTAGGTTAATCCTCCTGATCCATCAGCATAGGATATCTTTCCATATTCCGACATTTTCTTCAGTTTCTTCCTTCAAAGACTTGATGTTTTTGTCATGCAGGTTTTTCACTTGTGAGGTTAGAGGTAAGCTAAGATATTTTATATTATTTGAAGCTATTGTGAAGGAAGCTGTTTCCTTGATTTTGTTTGAAATATGTTTGTCATTTGTATATAGGAGGGATACTTATATATATATATATATATATATATATTTTTTTTTTAGTTAGCCACTTTGATGAGAGTGTTTATAAACTGGCTGATTTTTTAGGGTTACTTAAGTATACTATGATATCATGTGTAGATAGTAATACTTTGACATCTTCCTTTCCCATTTGCATCCTCTTTATCTCTTTCAGTTGTTTTATTGTTCTAGGTAGAATTTCAAGTACTATATTGTATAGATCTGCAGAGAGTGGAAAACCTTGTTTTCTTCCTGATTTTAGTGGAATTTATTGAGTTTCTCTCCATTTAAGTTAGTGTTGGCTATAGACTTTCTGTAAACTGACTTTATTATGTTGAGGTATATACCTTGTAATCCTAATCACTCCAGGACTCTTATCATGATGAAGTGTCAGATTTTGTCAAAGTTTTTTTTTGTATTTGAGTATTTCTTTCATATAATGAGATGATCAGGTATCTTTTATTTTCAGTTTACTTATATCGCAGTTTACATTTACTAGTTTTCATATGTTGAATAATCCCTGCATCTCTGGGATTTGGCCTACTTGATCATGGTTAATGATCTTTTGATATATTTTTGGATATTCAGATTACAAGTATATTATTCAGCATTTTTGCATGGCTATTTATAAGGGAAATTTATCTATAATTCTCTTTCTATGTTGAATCTTTGTATGGTTTGGGTATCAGGGTAACTGAAGCCTCATAAAATTATTTGGAAGATGTTCCTCCTGTTTTATTTTCTAGAATTATTTGAAGGATATTGGCATTAGCTATTCTTTGAAAATAGTTAAAGAAAAAATACTAAATTAGCTAAAATACAGATAACCGTAGTGGGTTATTTATAAATTTATGGATGCTATTTGGTGCATGAAACAAATAATGTAGCACCATCTGGCAGAATCCTCAGTACAAGCAGAAGGAAAACCAAAGAAAATCACATTTAAAAAGTAGACATGAAAACTAAATATAAATAAGCTCTCTATATTTTGTTAAGAGTGTTGTGTCAATGCTAATGGATTAGAAGGTATTATTGTGTGTGTGTATGTCTCTCTCTCTCTGTGTATGTGTGTGTGTGTATGTGTGTGTGTGTGCGTGTGTGTGTGTGTGTGTGTGTGTGTGAGAGAGAGAGAGAGAGAGAGAGAGAGAGAGAGAGAGAGAGAGAGAGAGAAAGAGAGAGACTAATAATATTATTATGCAGGATTACATCTTTTCAGGCTATTGGGTCTTTGGGTCTCATGTACCCCTCTCCCCAAACATTACATAATTGTTGTTGCTCTTTGTTACCCTCCAGAACTTGATAAAACACTGTTGCTGAAGACAGCACAAATTTGAGTCATGAGACCCAGAGAATTCACTCTGGTACCTACTAGGAAGCTTCATCTCTATTGCCTAGCTTTCATAGCTTTAAAAGGTTCTACATACACTATTGGGCCAGAAAAGTAACCAATATTCTCAATCAGCTGCAACACCTATGAGCTATAATAATGACTGTCTTGGCAAGATAAAACCATTATAGCCATAGTGGCATGAAACAAGAATGACTTTTTAAAGAAAGTGATGTGTGGGTTGTCAATTCTCTTAAACTTTATAAGCAATAAATCTTCATTTTTCTCACTCTTGAGAGCTAAATTTGATGAATATAGTATTGGTGGACAATGGTTGTTCCTCAGCACTAAGAAAATAGAATTTTACTGAAGTCTAACATCTCTAATTGCTGAAGAGAGAAGTTTATCGATGATACAATTAGTATGTCCTTGAACATTGACTGTCAATTTACATAGGAAGGTTTGAAATCCTTTTAAATTGTTCAAATGTTAAATATTTACTGCCATGTGTGTAAGGAATACTTTTGGGTTAACCTGGTCAATATAGTTATCTCCTTTCAATATAAATATCCATGAATTTCCTCAATTATAGAAATTTTCTATGCGCTGTGATAGACATGTTGATTTTGACTACCATGCCAACTTTGTACTTCTGGCAGCTTCACTCAGTATGCACCAGAGCTTCTCCATAAATGCTCCCATTTTCCTCCCCAAACATACATTTGAAAAGAATTATTCTGGTTTTATTATTATTAAATTCATTATTGCTAGTATTCTATTTATTACTTTATACCCTCAAGTAGTTACAAACTGAAAGTTATTCCATCTACTAAAATTTTATTCCTATCTCTTTATGTGTATGTTTATTGACTTCTAATTAATTATATATTCTTTACCATATACATAATGACAATCTGAACAAAACTAAGGAGTATAACACACTTTAATGCTATATTAATACCAACAATGAGCCTTTAAAGTGAACATTACAATTTAAATTTTTTT
This sequence comes from Ondatra zibethicus, assembly GCA_004026605.1. Taxonomy (NCBI): domain Eukaryota; kingdom Metazoa; phylum Chordata; class Mammalia; order Rodentia; family Cricetidae; genus Ondatra; species Ondatra zibethicus. The sequence goes on along the minus strand of PVIU01013275.1, from coordinate 33,359 downwards.
GAAGACAGAGAAAAATTGTCTAAGGAAATTAATTTAAAATGCATACAACTGATAGATTATTTCCTAAAGGGAGTCTGCTTTGATGTTCTTGCATCAATTGTTGCATTACTTTCCATATCATTTCTTATAATTTCAAGGGGTTTTGTAAATATGTTTTATCTGACTAAACTCCTAGCTTGAAATTATCAATTTTTATGATGATCATTCACAATTATTTTTACTTCTTGATACTCAAAGCCCATCTATTCAAGATTTCTACTTGAAAGGAAAATTTTGTTGGAGGAGGTCACTCTTTAAAAATCAGTTAAAAGGTTAATATTTATATATATATGTATATATATCACTGCAGTAGATGAATGCTGCATTGATGGAAAAAGAAGTGGTGAAGGAAATAGGCTTCTGACACGAAAGGAGAAGGAATCAACAAAGACAAAATTCCCATTGTATGTAAGTTCTGATAATTAGACCATTTAAACATATTAAATATATAGCTCTGCAGTTATATATGGATGCTGCATGAAATTATCATTGGAAACCAGAATTTTAGCATGATTGTACTAATTGATGCGTTTCAATGCATCTAAAATATTATCTGGGTGATCTAAAGCCTTGAAAAATAACCATTCATATGTTTTGTGCTCTTTCATGCATACATATCCTTCACATAAAAGTTAAGGGAAAATAAAGTAGTATCTCATTTAATTACTACATCTGTCATGAGTACAAATGTTATGGAGGAATAATTCTGAAAAATATCTAACAATAGATACATCTTAAGCCTTTCACAAGATACACTGGGGAGATAACTTTTGGATCCCGTGAGCCTGCCAGACTATTGAGAATGTACAATTAAGTAAAATGTAGCATGTCTTAAAATACCATATATGAAGTAATTTACATGATATCAACTTCACTTTAGGTACGTACTCATTGTTTCCTCAACACAAATACAGCTATTTCCCAATTTGTCATGGCTCTTCCTTATAATGTTTGAACATAATGGTGGTGTTAAAGTCAACCCATTCAACTACCCTGCTTCTCATAGTCAGTATACTTTCAGTAGATTATGTAGCATTTTTGGTACTTTATCATAAAATAGACTTTCAGTGAGGTGACTTTGTGCAATTGTAGGCCAATGCACATGTTCTGAATAACTGTAAAGCAGGTTTTGCAATGCCATGGTTTTTCAGTAGGTTAGCCATATGTAATAGATTTTAAACTTTTGATATTTTAAATTTATTATGAGTTTATTGTGATATAATCCCACAGCAAGTGAATTTCTTGATGTATTTAGTATATTTCTAAGTTCTATAGGATGTGACAATACAAAATAAAGAACTGGGGCCTGGAAAATAGCTTAGGAGTGAAGAGCAAGCACTTAGTGCTCTTACAGAGGCCTGGCATTTGGATTACAGTACTCAAATTGGCTAGCTCAAAAATGCCTGTAGCTCTAGATCCAGGGGATCTCATGCCTACCTCTGACCTCCAGGAGAACCCCTACACATCTATATAGACTCACATACACATGTAAAAGTGTTTTGTAAATTATTTGCATTATTTTTAGTTATGTGTAAGTGTTTGTGTCTGCAAATGGGCTTGTACACATAAGCACAAGCATTCTCAGAGACCAGAGCCTTCTGATATCCTAGTGCTGGAGTTACAGGGGGTTGTGAGCCACCTGATATGAGTGCTAGGAACTGAACTTGGATCCCCTGGGAGAGCAGCAAGTGTTCTTAACTGCTAAGCCATCTCTCCAGCCCCCCCCAAAAAAAAAACTTTAAAAGTTAAAATAAAATAGAGAGGTGTTGTTGACTTTCATATCACCTAGATTTCCACGAGAAAAGCACACTACTTAAAAGTCTGGTCATTATGCTAAAGGCGTATAAGGTATTTAGAGTATACAACAGGGCTTCTTCCACAGAGTAAAATCTGAAATAAAGAAGGGAAAAAAGGAGAAAGGGTAGAAAGGAGAGAGGGAAAAGAAGGAAGAGTTCTACGCAGAAAACATAGCATTTGGAAAGGTCCTGAGCTGAGGAGTAACAGAAGGTTTTATAGAAACCACACTGGGAGCAGAGCATGAAGGCCTTCATTACCACAGATCGCTGGAAACTCAGGCATGCAAAACATACAGGATTTTGTCTTTCCAATGGGAAAGATGAAAAACCTGTTCTTCCATCCAGAAGGTTGAGAATTGGTAGTAATCTGTCTGTGTTATCCCTTGGGCCAGGCAATATCTGGCTCCTACAACCAAGATAGGAGGTGGCTAGTAGCTAAATGACCCTGATAGGTAGAAGCTTCCCCAAGTTCCCACAAGTAGTACCAGAGGTGGCTAATAGCCCAAATGACATTTATTCTTTCTGCATGACCCAGAAAGTCCAGACCCTTAGGCCCTTAAGCTAGTACAGCTAGCACCCATCTTCTCGGAGGAAGTAACATGTATCCTGAGTTGACTTTCAATGTAATTATGATTCCTTGTGCAATAGGGATTGCATTACACCAGGGTACTTCTTCCTAATGATACTCAGCTTAAATGTGTTGGCAATTAACTGTCTGTTATTAGACTCCCTGAATTCTGATCCTGGTTAACGAAGATAGTCTGCATGGGGTTTTCATTTTTATCTCTTTGTGGAGTTCACTTCGTTGTATGATGCCTACAGGAACCCCTTCAAAACTACATGGCAGCAATTCTGAGTACTAATGGAGAGTGCCATGAAACAAGCTAACAAAGGTTAGATTACATGTTTCTTGCTTGAATCATTTAGTACCCTTCTGTTTAAACCCTTGAAGGAGAGCAAAGTTTGAGAAAGATATTGGTTCGCTCAATTTGATCTGCTGTCTGAAAGAGAGTTGTGTATGCACATCTAAGAATTCACATTGCCTATTCATAGTAGCCAGTGTACAAATGGATTTACCTTACAATTAAACTCTTCCAGCAACACGTTTAGTCACCACTGCGCAAGTGTCAATTTATGTCACTATACAATTTATGTTTCCGAACAACTTTTTCTCTATTTTTTTCTAGAAGTTTTTTTCAATGATTGTCTAAATAATATGCTCACATCACTCCTATTCATCCAAGATTCTAGCCTTAATAAGTCAAACATATGAAACAATCACACCAAATTTGCAGACTAGAAAATCAAAAGCACTGCAGTAAATGTTTCCGTATCTACAGCTGACTTGCTTGGATCTTCATTTCTCATTTGTCTCTTGACCATCTGTGTAAAGAAAAATGTTGCTATGACCACAAGTTCTGAAACTTTGCCCAGAGTGAAAGCAATTTAAATTCTTATTCTATAAAGAAAATAAATCAAAACCAGAAATAAATATCCCATGGCTGCATGCATAGTTTTGAACCTAATAAACAGCTAGCCCCATAGTCATCAAATAGAAATAAAATCCATAGTTGAACAAAATAAACATTACAGATGTGGAGCAAAACACATAGCTCTTCTATTGCATATTTCATAAGTAAATATGGTAGTTCTTTTCTGTGCCTAAAATAGGTAGCATAGCCTATCTCAGGATGCCAGCAGTACTGCTGCAAACATACACGGGCCAGGAAAGCCACATGAATCACTTCTTGTGCATAACAAGCCAGCAAACTGTGTCACACAAAGACAAGAACATGCTTGCTGAGTGTTCACTTTCCTTGATTCTGTACTTCACAAAATGTTTTTCTAACACTCTTGATTCTTTGATTGCTGATGCAGCATCCTCTGGCCGCCAAAAACCGATTTGCAGTTAAAATGAGGAAGATATATTTTCTTTCTGGAAAAAAAATGAGCACTTGGCGTTATGTTTTTTCCATTTTAAAGAAGCAGTATTAAGAGAATCTGAAGCGGTGGGGGCCAGAGGGTTGCAGGCATACTGAAGGGATGAGAATATCACTTAGTGTGAATTAGATTTGAGTTTGCTTTTCCAAATGGATCTTACTTCTGAGAGCACCTGTCATAATGAAAAGCGAGCATTGAATAGGCAATCTTAACCTTAAAATGCTTGAATGGAATACAAATTTTACTAATATGACTTTAAATAACAGATATTTTTAGTTATTGTTCTCACTTAATGGTAATTCTTTTTATATATGTGTTAGAGGGTTCGTTGTTTTTTTTTTTTTTCTTGCAAGGAAGACTAGGTAAGATAGGATTAGGTGTTTTGTCGTCAGCATGTGGAAATGCAAAGGAGTCAGGGGAAGACAAGAATGGCTTAGGATTCTATCAGCACACACGAGGAAGGGAATAGCATATCTTTCTAGTCTTCAGATTACCATGGGAGCTTACTCCTCTTTCTAAACTACCCATCTTTTCCATCTTGTCTTCCCACTCTTCCATCTTCTCCTGCTAAAGTCTGTTCCAGTATTCTCCTGGCTATCGGGACCAAAATTCATTTCCTTGCTGTAAGAATTGTTCTTTTCTTGCCAATGTGCTACTGATTCCTATGCCACCATTCTCAGATTGAGGAAAAGAACAAAAACAAAGTAGACTTACTATTGAGTTGCTGCCATGACCTCTGAAAATTTTCTCAGCTAGAGTCTCATCAATGGCAAATTTTACTTGTGTCTAAATTCGGTAATTCTCCTTTTCAAAAGTGTTCCAGCCTAACAGCACCCAGGGACACATGTCTTGTCCAGGAAACATCTGGAAGAATTAATTTTACAATGTTATTTTAAGAAATATTATATTATAAATATCATTCTCAGCTAGGAAGAGCTCTCAGTAGAGAAGGAGGGAGATTTTATGACAGTTACATTAAATCCTGCTTCATTTTCTTTGCCTTACTGTGACTCAGTCACACCCTGGCCTTTCCTTGATCTGGGGACACATGCTGGCCTTAGTGCCATTCAGTTGCTATTTCTCGTGGCTTAGAATATTTTACCCCAGCTCTTATCCTTAGCTCACCTTTTCTCCAGTCAAATGTCAAATTATTAAAGAAATCTGTGACCTCTGTTCCAGGACCATCATTATTTTTTTCTGATTCATCTTTTTTCATGGTGCTTCTCACAAAATATCTTACTTATTTATATTTTTCTGATAATACTACATATAGACATAAAGACAATCATTTCACCTGTCTTATTCATGAACATTATGAACTGAATGTGAGATTTCCTCTATATTTTCATATAGCCCTGTTTGGGGTGGTTGTGAATCCTCTGGAAGGCCAGATAATGCACTGAACCTGCAGAACTTGATGTTCACACTGCTAGTTTGCAATCTTGTTTGTGTCTGATCTTTCCTGGCTGTGCTCCCATTCCTCTTATTTTTAGAATGGAATGTTTGCTCTGTGGCATTGTACCATAGAAGTATGTAATGTTCTATTTATTATTTTGCAGAGATTCATAAGGAAGAGTTTGCCTTGAATCTTTGAAGAGGCTTTGAGCTCTCGGACAGTGAGTGTTCAAACTTAAAGTAAGGGGTCTCTTGAAGTTGTTCTAAAGGCAGTTTGCTTATTATAAGATGGCCCTGCACTTACAGACTCCAGGAGCATTCTGCTACACTTTAGTTCTAAAACTGTCCTTCAAAACCACTAGTCCCTATCTTTTGCATGGCTTTGGGAGCTTGAAAAACCTCTGGGAAACAGGTCACTGGGGAGTTGGCCCTGAGGATTATGATCCATTTCCTCTTCCAGATGAGACTTCTGCTTGTTGATCAGCAGAGCTATAATGAGCACTGCTCATAATGCTGCAACTGTGGCCACAAGCTGTTCCTGTTTCCATGCTTTCCCTATCATTATGGACCAGCATTATCTGAAATCAAGAGCCAGTCTAAAGTCTCGCTTCCTTGGGTTACTTTTGTGTGCTCTTTTCTCACCAAAACAGCAAATGTAGCTAATATCATTGGTATCTCCACAGACCAAAAAGAGTGGGAGTCAATTATTTTTTAAATGACTAAATGAATGTATGGTACATAACTAAAACTAAAAGAATGCTATCTATAAACTATGGCTCTAAATACACTATATAAAAACATATTATAACACAAATGTCCTATAATCATCTTCAACATAAGCTTCCTTTGAGTTATAGACAGCATCCTATATTTTATGGAAGGTGATCACTTAAGTTGTTCATTCACTTCCTTTTTGTAAATAGTTTCTTGAACACTAAAATCTTTCCAAATGTTTGCTAGTAATTTTACTGAACATTAAAATGCTTATGCATTCAGCTATCCCTGACGTTGGTTATTGTGCTATTCTATACAACCACCACACATTAATGGGTCTCCTGTCATTCTTCTTCTTCTTTTTTTTTTTTGATGCCATTAGATTTGTTGCCTGCCATGTCACTAATGGACAGCTCTGGAGCAGATGTTTCTGAAGTGTCATTGATAACAATGCCACAAAGATTGTGTGGAGTCAAAGGCCAACAAGTTTGACTGATAAGGGGGAGGTTTGGGCAGCTGATATATTGCCTCAGTGAGAGAAGTTTTACACTTTCTATGCATCAACAGCTTTAGGAAGCAACCAGCCATTTTTAAACAGAAGCCACAGATGTGTAGAAATACCTGGTCTTTTGATTCTTACCAATTTGCTACCATTTATCATTCTCCAATATAGCTATCCTTGCATTATTTAGTTCCAGGGCTGTTAACTTTATATCCTCCTCCATTCTCTTTATTAAAGTTGCTTCGCAGCACCTGTGGTTTATGGTGCAGTAGTCTAACTCATACCATCACATCATCACTTGACCAGGGTGTTGTTGGCATTATGGGTACATTTGCACTAGACTCTTAAGATAATTTTTAAATAGAGCACACTAATTAGCATAATCAAATGCTTGCTATCCTTGGCTACAAAACTTTTAATCATAAAATCCTCAGTTATGCTTATAACTTTCTGAAAAGTAACAGGACACTTGTCATTTCATACAGTCAGCCATCAGAGATCATCCAATTTAACAACTTGGTACCCCTTTCAGATCAAGGAAGTAATGCCCCTGAAAACATAATGTTAATCTATAGGAATATAATTCTACAATAAAGCATCTGTAAAAATCTTACCACTAAATGCTATCTAAACTCTGAACATAGTATGAGAGAATATTTTTTAAAAGCATGTACAATGTACCTATTTAATCCTACATTTTCTTATGGCTCTAAACTTATTTGTAAGTGAGATGAATGTGTCACTCAGTAGATGCATATGTAGCATATAGAATATATAGTGTGTGCTAAACTATCGAGTGAGTGGGGGATTTATCTCTACAGTGGAGTGTTTGCCTAGTAAGCACAAGGCCCTGGATTCAGTCCTCAGCTCTGATAAAAAACAAAACTGAAATATTCCATTCCAAGAAATACAAATATGAATTAAATTTGGAAAATTTCATTCATTTAGTCACGATGCATCCCCAGTGTTTCTTGGGCTGCAATGGAGTGCTAGAGATAAAAGAATTATCAGGAACGTGGAAGCCCAAAAATTAAAGCCTATTTTCACCTTGTCAGATGGTCAGAGAGTTTGGAGGTTGCTAAAAGTTGTTGACAACAAGTGTAGCTACACATCCTGACTAAGGATATGGTTACTTGGTTCTTTTGACATTAAGATGGCTCATGCAGGTAGATCCATTCCATCCTGACAGATGGTCAGGATATGCAAGCGTAATTCTGCTCCTTCTTTTGTAATATGAGGTTACCTGAGGAATAGGTGCCTTCAGGATACTTGGTCTAAAGTGTCTTCACTGTTTAAGCAACAGAATGGTAATGAGTTGATGTCTCAAAGTGTTAAAGCAATTGACTGTTGGAGTTGTCTATTGAATCATGTTAAAGAAGTTTTTTGTTGCCTTCTTCCCCCTCTTATATTGGATATTAAAGCATATGGAAAATTAAACGTGGGCAATTTCAGAATTCACTGGAACTCCCTCCTGGTACTATTCTATGGTTTCTGTTTTATTATTTTTAAACATATCTTCATATTCTTTACTTATATTTCTGATCCCCATGCCCCTACCCTGGGAAGTGATATTTTTGTCAAAGCTGGTCCCCGACACAGGAGGCATGATTTCTGCCATCACAGAAGTTCCAACTTGATATGAAAGACAGATGGATAAAGATATAAAACTGTACTATAATATATCAAGTGACCATAGAGATAAATATAGCAATCATCAGAGTATCAAGATTCAGTGTATATCTTAGACTGTCATGCAAATGAGAGCAAGGAACATCTATCTACAATATACATATGAATACTGTGTAGGTATGAACTAGGCAGAGAGTAAGATGAAGGAATTGAAGTCAAAAAGAAACTCACGGACAAGGGTCTTGAGGTAAGACAATGTGTGCCAAGTTAGCAGGTTCAATAACAGGACAAATGACTATAAAGCAGAAGCCAATCAGAGACAAGATAAGCACCTCTAAAATTAAGAACATCCTTAAAAATTTCACACAGGAGTTATAGATTTATCCCAACCCTAATGCACAGTTAAATAAAAATGCCTTTCACTACAAAAATACATTCAAAAAGGAAAACCTGGAAGCATGGAGAACATCGCAGACAATCATATAGCACTGTACAAAGAGTATTGACTATTCTAGCTAGTGTAATAGTGCTAAACATGTAACAAAAAATGAATGAGGTCAACCAGTAATTCAACAAATCAATTTCGAAGAGTTTGGATACCGACTTCATGTCTTGGATGTAGAAAAAGAGAAAGCATGCATAAATACTAGCTTTCTAATTTCAAAATCTGGGTTATGATGCTGTCATTTCCTGATATTGAGAATACTCAAATACTGAAAAGTATATGGGCATTATCTTGTAAAGTGACTAAATCAATGTTACACCTACCTGATATGTTAATGGTGCATTCAAACTATAAATGTGAAGTTACATGATAGACCATTGCTCCTATATATCATAAGCTTAGGGAAGGTTCTGGACAGCATATGTAAATTTGAGAATCATCTAAACAAACATCGCAATTTCAGGAATGATTTAAAAAATAAATGACATTTGAGATAATACAGAGTTAATAAGTAGTAAAAAGGGAAAATGTCATTGACCAGCACAATTAGTGAATAAGCAAACTTAGCCCAGTAAACAGAAAGGAATGAATAACTATGAGTGCTCAAAGCATTCCTTTTCTTGTAAAGGGAAGGAAGATTTTTTTCCTAAAAGCACTGTCTATGGTTTTTGTATATATATATGGTTGTAGTTCATATTCTTCTGAGCAAGCAAATGGAATAAAAGTTGAAGATCTATCATATTAGCAATAAAGTTATTAGTATTTTTCAGAAGAGATTAGTAACATGGTGAGAATGGCGCTTATTTATCCTTTCACTCAAGCAATACATCTATGAAGTATCTGTGTGCAGCCTGGCATTAGGGCTATCTGTTGTAGACAGTGGTAACCCCAAACCTTACCTTCATGTTCGAGAGTCAGGCAATCTAGAATGAGAGACAGATACTAAAAAAACATTCATGTAAACAAACCTCACCTTGTTCCATTTATGAATAAAAATGTATTATACATGAGCACAGAGGGCAGGGGTCCTGATTTAGGTTTTTCTGTGGTAATAACATGCACACTAAAATTTAGCAAGTATGTTCAAGTTAATGAGGCATCATATAGTAAAGATAATGCAACAAGTAGCATAAGAATGGGGTACTGTGGTAAACAGTGCAGTAGAGGATAGAGTGTAGATCTGACACAAGAAAAACCATGGCACAAGGTAACAGAATTAAAATAAAGCAAATTTCCATGATTAAGAGAATATAAGGGAGCTTGGTAAGAAATAAGAATAACAGAGGTGGGACATGATTGACTGAGGTGGTCTCATGTGTGAATGATTAGATTTGTTTCTGTTTTTCTAAAGAATAGGAAACCTTTAAAGATTTTAAACATGTCCACTTACCTAGAAGAAGTGATTGCATTGCTACACTGACACTTAGGGTTGTTATATCTTGAAAAAGGTATTCTGGCTTCTGCAGGTAGAATAAATTTGAAAAAAGAACATAAGAAAAGGAAACATACCAGAGAAGATCTAAGTCTGGAATAGTCTGGGTATGAGACGCTGATAGTTAGAAATGAAACAATTTTGTAAGAGGAGTGGGCTGCATCCTACTGCCCAGCTAGCTTAACCCCTGAAATAACCATACAGAAATTGTATTAATTAAACTACTGCCTGACCCATTAGATCTACCCTCTTCTTGGCTAACTCTCACATCCTGATCTCACCCATTTCTACCAATCTGTGTAACACCACGAGGTCGTGGCTTACCAGGAAAGATTCTAACCTGCATCAGTCTCAGGCAGGAGCTTCATGGCATCCCTCTGTCTTTCCCTTCTTCCTCCCAGAATTCAGTTCTGTCCTCCCCGCCTATCAAAGTTCTGCCCTATCAAAAGGCCAAGGCAGTTTCTTTATTCAACAAATGAAAGCAACACATAGAAAGAAGGGCCTCCTACACCATTTCCCCTTTTCTGTTTAAACAAAAAAGGCTTTCCCTTTAACATAAGTACATATAACAAAACAGTTATCAAGTAAGAATTACAGTTACAATATTTATATCTATTTTATCTTTTATCATAACAAAGGAAAATGATAACTATAACTATCTATCTATTCTTCAACTCCATCAAAGACTCCAGAAGGATATAATATTACCTAAGTAAACAAGAAGTAAGCAACTTCCAAAACTCTAGAAATGACAGAGACATCTCGCTGCCTGTACAGTTACCCAAAGTTCTTCTGTACCATTGGGGCATCCATCTTCAGCCTACAGGCCCATAGTATCCAACAGACATTTCCATGAAGCAGGAAAATTCAAGACAGTTCAGTAACTTTCTTTTGTATCCTGCAGAATGTCTCGCAGAATCTTTCATGAAACAGGAACCCCGAAGGATCATCTTACCTTTAGACAAGTTCAGCAGTCATCTCTCTGTGGGTACTGCATGTCCTTTGAAGCAGTCCAGGTAAGAACAGTTTCTTGCCCAAATGGCTAACCAACTCCATAAGGAGCCTCTTAAATGCCCATCCTCCTCCTGAAGTAGATTGGTGCTGCTGGGATCAGGTGTGTCTCATTGTCATGAAATGTCCTAAGTTATTAAAACATTTTAAATGCCATATTCTGTTGTCTTTGAAAGACATGAAGAATACCTATCTGAATATATCTATGCACACCTAGAAAATCTAACATGACTACAAACTTGACTATTATAGATTATTATGCATTAACAACCTATATTTCCTAATTATACATTACATTTTTAAATGAACTACATAATCACAATACCTTAATCAAGATCAGAAATATACATATAACAAGATTGACCTTAAATTTATATCAATAAAGCCAAATCCATACCAATGCAAATTATTCATATCCCCATTTAAATGTAAAAGAACAGTTATAAACAATATTTGGGAATATGGACATAGTTTTTTTTCTCTTCAAACTGCTTCATGCTAGAGGGGGGCACTGTTATTCAGGTCTTTTATGGTATATCCTATGTGCTAGGTTTATCTCAGTTGGCAGTTGAGCAAAGTAAATTTTTGAGGGTGTTCACAGCAACCTTTCAGGAAGGCATGGTCTATCATACTCTATTGGTCTAGAAGCAATCCATAGGATCTCATCTTCTGTGGAAACAAAAGAAGAACCTCTTTTCCAAAGCATCATATCCTTAGACCCAAATTCTGAAGTCAAGATACCTTTATGATACACATGCTGGATTAGTTTAGCAGAACATACAATGAAAATTCTCTTTGTACTTAGCTCCTTCACAGTCAAAAAATTTAAAAAAAAACACAATAAAAAGTATAATCCAGACTCTGTGAATTTTCCATTTTTATATGGCTTATTTTTTACTCTTTTTAATCTATCAATATTTGTGCTGTCTTTTTAAAGACTTTATCCTTTTTTAAAGCATTAATTTTATTTTATGACTCTCTATCTCTTTTTCTTTTCTCTCCTAAGCCTACATAATTTCTCTAACATTATGACCCATTTAGAGATCTTTTTTGTCTGAATCTGTCCTAATGTATTGTCTGTAATTCTCTACTGTCTTGAAGAGCTTTTAAAATGCTAAGCAGCTTGGTTGTAGCTGCTCTGGATGTTGGCTCTGCTTCTCTCCAATTTCAAAATGGTGGTCATACTATTTGTGGTAGCTCTGGGGCTGTCAGGTAGGAGCCAAGCTCAACAGTTTAACTCAGAATAAGTGTGCAGCACATAAACTCTTATTATCTGAGTTACAGCAAAATCTGCCACGCAGAGCACTGCTCAGCCTAGAAACATATCTGTGTATGGTGGCAGGAATCCGCCATGCTCTTCTGCTTGTGCATGCCTAGTAGACCTGATCCCACTGCCTGCCCAGGCAAGGAGCGCTGAGACATTGGCATAGTCTCAGAGTACTTTCTTCCCGATCCCAAATGGGCACAGAAACATCCGGTCCCATAAAAGCCATTGAAATGCTTCATAGCTGGAGTTTGCACTGGTGGCACAGCCCAGGAAGCCTGTTTTAAAACCATGAGGCTTTTTTTTTTTTGTATGGCTGCTGAGTCAGGAAAAACTTTCTGTGGCACATCTCCAGCAAAAGCAAAAACTCTGTTAAACTCTGTATTCTTTTTGAAGCTCTCTCAGATTTTATGCGCAGTCAGTCAGCCAGGTTGAGGCACCAATCTGTTGTAGGAGGCAAGTGGGCTGCATCCCACTTGCTGGCTAGCTTAACCCCAGAAATAACCACACAGAAATTGTATTAATTAAATTAGTGCCTGGCCCATTATATCTAGCCTCTTCTTGGCCAATTCTCACATCCTGATCTAACCCATTTCTACCAATCGGTGTAACACCATGAGGTCGTGGCTTACCAGGAAAGATTCTAACCAGCATCAGTCTCAGGCAGGATCTTCATGGCATCCCTCTGTCTCTGCCTTCTTCCTCTAGAATTCAGTTCTGTCCTCCCCGCCTATCTAGGTTCTGCCCTATCAAAAGGCCAAGGCAGTTTCTTTATTCAGCCAATGAAAGCAACACATAGAAAGAAGGACCTCCTAAACCAAAACAAGATAGAAAGAAATGAACAAAATAAACCCCATTTTGTAGGGAGTGTTTCTTGGTCAGAATCAGAGAGAGATTAGGAAGATTTGCTCAATGTGGCCACATGAGAAGAAGGACATAAAGGGATTCAGATGATCAAGTATATCTTTGAATACTTTCATGAGCTTTATATTTAATCAAAGGAATATTTAAAGCAAAAGTAATGAGGGTATGCATAATTCTGAAGTTATGTTCAAGATACAGTCTCACCCATCATTATTAATTGTTACAGTATATATAAAGTCGTTCCTAACAGTCCTTACTGAGATGCATGCTGGTTTTCAGAAGATGATTACAAGGTATTGCCTCATACTTGTGGAAATTGCCCCTGTTTGAAGTACAGTGTTCCAGCTTACAAAGTCTGTCTTGCAAGGATTTGCTCTTTTTGGTGAGTGTAAGTTTAGGACAATGACTCATTCTGTATCTTTGGCCTCAAAGAGGATGAAAAAGATTAAGAAGCACAGTCAGTCAGAAAGTCTGAGACAAAGTAAAGATCCAGAGCCACAATGAAGATAGAGAAGCAAGAACTCAAATTATCTAGATTGTAACTTGATAGTACCTTCTTGCTTTAAAGAGGGAAGTGTTAAGAAACAAACAACAAACACAAACTTTTCCCATTTCTGCTTTGATCAGAGTCAAGACAATTCAACATTTCTTCCAAATTGTGGCTCTGAAATTGGGGAGAATATTTATATATGACAGCATGTTGATGGAAGAAATGAGAAAGACAAAGAAGGGGAGAGAGAGATAGAGAGAGAGAGTGAGAGACAGAGACAGAGAGACACAGAGAGAGAGCACATGAGAACAATAAGATGCAGAAGATAAGGAGACAGAAATGATAATTTCAGGCAATCAACAGCAGTGGGAGACAGTTTTATTTGCCACCTGCAGGAGCCTGAGGAATTCTAGTCAGGGCCTTTCAGGGAGATGAAACTGGCATTCCTGTCTGTGCTTTCAGGACATGTTAGTATCAAGCAATGTTAGAGTTCACTGAAAAACACTTTTAATATATACAAGCACAGACATTAATGGAAAGAGACATGCTTAGGAAGTTGAAAGTACCTATCTAAGATATCAGTGTGTCCTTCTTAAGACAGAATAGTCAACACTTACGTATCTTAACAATAGCCATTTTGAAGGTTAGATTATATAAATGGTTTCTAAGAAACTTGCTTTTCCAGAGAACAAGCTCATATGGGGCTAGGATGATAGTTGCATAGTTAAGGACACTTCCTCCTTTTCCAGAGGTCTGGATTTCAATTTCTAATGCCCATGTTGGTCTGCTCACAACCACCCATAACTCCAACTCCGAGGTATCAGATGCTCTCTTTTGCTTCCCATGGGCAACTGGGGTCACATGTGCACAAACTCACATGTGGACATACATATACAATTTTAAAATATAAAATAAACAAAACCATACATCCAAAGGACCAAAGGAACCTTTATTATATCTGTGTTCTGTTTAGATTTCTTTCAACTTGACACAGACTAGAGACATATATCTCAACAGGGGATTTTTTCTTTTATTTATTTTTAGTTTCTATTGTTTTGCTTTTTAATTCTATAGTTTATATTTTAATATATTAAAGCTTCTAGTTTTGTGTTTTTATGAGATTCCTGAGCATGCAAACCAGTGGATCTCAGTTTCTTTGTCTGTTTCTTGTACCTTTTCTTGAGTTCTTTCCTTCTGCTGTTTATTTTGTCCCTTTTTTATGTGTTTGTTTTATTTTATTTTACTTTTATCCCTTTAAAGTATGTTTGTTTTCTAATGAGAGATAGAAATTGGGTGGATCAGGATGGAAAAGGAGGTGGGGAGAATCTGGACACAGTAGCTGGCAGGGAAACCTTAATCAGGATATATTATATGGGGAAAAAACCTATTTCCAGTAAAATAAAAATAATTCTACAATGTAGGTGAAGTGATTACAGAAGACACCCATACCAACCTATGACCTTTATGTACACAAATGTATACCCACCCACATATGAAAACATATACAGAGAAATAAAATGTATTAATTTGCTTTATCTTTTTTTTCATAAAAGTGTTAATACTTAATAAGTATGAACATACACATATATTCATGGCATCATCACCAAAACCAAGTTATATTTACTGTTTATTAAATATATCTATTACTTTGAAAAGAAATAAAACTAGTGCCATATGGGAGGAGAAAACCACAAGTGAGAAATGCCTTCACTGGATTTGTCTGTGGGCTTGTCTATTTTAGTATTTTCTTGTTAGTTGATTGCTGTGAGGTCCAGACCACTCTGGGTGGTGCCATTCCTCAGCAGGTCATCCTGGGTTGTAAAGCAGTCTGAGCATGCCTCAAGAAGCAAGCTAGTAAGCAGCACTCTTTCATGGTCTCTGCTTCAGTTCCTAACTCCAGGTACCTGCCTTGAGTTCCTGCACTGACTTTGCTCAATAATGGACCATGAGATTGGATGTGTAATATCAATTAAGCCCTTTTTCCACAAGTTACTTTTGCTCTTCAGATTTAACACAGCAGTTGAGAGCATACTAGCTTAATAAAGAATAATAATAATTTTATAATAAGAAAGCTAAATTTTATATTCTTAGTATGAGATTTTAATTATGTATTTTAAAAGAAAATAACATTTTTGCCAAAATAGACATTGACTATATCTAAATTAGAAAAGATTATAATCACTGACACCAAACTATTAATTATGTATAATATATATGTATGTACATATATATATAAACATATGGTTTATGTATATGCCTATGTCATTATATATATTGGGAGTAGAAGTAGTTCATATTTTCTTCATTGTATTTTTCTGAATATTAAAAAATACTCATACCTACATAAATAATTCAAAATAATCAAAATTATATAAGTAAAAGAAGCTTTCTTTTAATAATCATCCATTAGAAGATCAAGTTATATATATTTTTATATAGTCCATTTATAACTTCCTTGTAGGAGGTATAGCATGTGCTAATTATAGGTGTTACATAATTTTTAAAATTATATAAGTTAATATATAACTCTATTTAAATAATACCATAACTTATCTCATATTTCTGTGTAAAAATGCAAAACTAATGGTCATAATAGTATATTTCCATGGAAAATGCATAAAACCAGATAATGAGGTGATAAAAGCAGGTACTGTGAATTTTAGGTTCTGAGCATTTGCCTGAAACTGTGATTAGTGCTTGATCCTTAGTGTAATTCTCTGAGGAGGTCCTAATGCCATTGTCACAACAGATAAGTAAAAGGAGGCCCTGGGAAGTCACTTGGCCAAAACATTTACTGAGAAGTGATAGAGTTAAGTTGAGAACCAGTTCTGTGTGACCCAAAAGGCTTTTGGGCTACACCACACAGTGACAGAAATTGCTGCCAGGCTTTGCTCAGGCTTATTTGAAAGGTACACCATTTTAACTGAAACATCAAAAGAGCCAATAAAAGAAAAGAGTTGTACTTTATATTAACAAGTAGGCACCATTTATTACACAAAAATATTTGTATAGTTCTTATGGCAGAAAAAATTAATATTGCAAAAATGCTACAGAAGTGATCACAAGACCTGTCTAGTTCCTTAAATAATTAGCAATAGTTAAAAGGATCTTGAAAGTACAAAGAGTCGAAATCAAGTGAAAATTGAAAATGACACATTTTCTCTAGAATGCTTTCATCAACTGTGGATGTAGACTGAGGATATTTGCTAATTGTGCTGCTATTGCTCCATTGCCAGGCTCAGCTTTATGCTGGAACACTAGGGCTGGAAACAGTATTCCTTTCTACATGTAAACACACTGCTGAATCAGTTCCACTCATTCCTCCCTCTTTAGGCTTCCAACAAATATTTATGCAGCACTTACCATGTGCTCATTTTCAGAGCTGCCAAATGGGATGTCCTTCTGATGCAATTTGATTGGAGTGATGACCAGAGAGACTTGATTAAGTGCAACAGTAAATGAGTACTTACATGGAAGGTGTTTGACAAAGAGAATGATCTAGTTAGCATAGTGCAAATTCCTTCAGTTTTCAGCGTATTCTTTTCCGCAATATCAACTAAAGAGTCTTATACATAAGAAAAACATGTGAAACCTATGTTTCAGCAAGAAATGACAAAATGTATCTTCTACTTTTTAATATTTTTATTGGAACTATTTGAGAAGGTTGTATCCTTTCATTTTTTTTATTTCCAATTTCCCTTAAAATAGTCATACCTTTTTTTCTATATTTTTTCTTTTCAACTTAGAACTTTCAAATATTTAGGAAATCAAATTAATTAGTACAATCTCTAAAGAAGAAAAAATCAAAGAAAATGTCTATTCCACTGAAAGAGAACTCATATAATTATTTCATGCATGACAGTTTACACTTTTATATAACACAAAATTATGCACCATTTTAATCCTGAGAATCAATTAATTCACTATTATTTTAAAAAGGGGGAGTTAAAGTAGAGTTATTTTGGCTCACTTTGCACAGAGTCTGGTACAAGTCATAATACCAATATGCCTGAGCACTTTGAATGTAAGGTAAAATGGACCTCTCTCACCCCTGTCATTGGAGTGGTATTCTTTAAAGCCCAAGACTGAAATATTGACCAAGGCTTATGGAGGTAGTTTTGATCTCAACATACAGAACTGAAGAAGAGACAGAAGGAAATAGCCTATACAAGGATATTTAGTGAAGCAGAAATTGCACTTCTTTGAATACACCATGATGCCTTTGCTCTGTGCTGTTAAGACTCATGGTAAGTTCCTTCATTTAGTCAACAGTTAAGACACTGAGACTTAGTGACCTGTTTGAGCCATAATACTGAGTGGAAAAAAAACTATTCATTTTCCGTTGCTGTATTTCTCTCTTTTAAATCCATGCTCCATGTCCACAGAAATATTTACTTTGTCTCCCAACTTCCTGAATGAGGAATCCATTGCTTTGAAGTACAATGCTAAAGAATCTTTTGAGACTGGACAATGTTTCCATTTGATGATCTTAAAAACACTATTTGAGGTGTTCTGTAAAATGAGTCTCAGAATCATCACTCTTGGATAAGAAAGCATTAAACACCCTCATGAGCTGAAAATTGGCCACCCATCATTTATTCTCCACACACAACTGGATTCTGTAAGCTCAAATGGCAACAAATTTTAACAAGGTCAACATGATTTAACCTCAGAGAAGATCAATATGTATTGGTGACTCTGGTGGAGGCTCAAATGAGAGGTGAGTCTGAGAGTATTTGAAGTATCTGTTCATGACTTTATACCTTTTAGAAGGATACCTGTCCTCCACAAAATTTCTTACACTTCTATCTGAGTCATTTTTTTTCTATCTTCATTTATAGGACCTTTGTGATTCTATTCCACATGCCTCTCTCTCCACAAATAAAAGATAACTGTAACTATGATCCTGTCTGTGGTTCACCTAGATGCATTTCCCATCCTTCAGTTGACATCATCCATGATATCTGCTGGTTAATTATAGCTCACAGTGGTATTCTTCTCTGAGGAATCGTTAAAGGAATTGTTTCCTTACCAAAGAAGTTATGACTGCTGCCAGTCCAGATGGAAGTCTACAACCAAGAAGTGACTGACCAAGGGATTCAGCAATTACTCTGGCACAATTCATACAATTTTTTCTCTAATAAACAAATGCTTGTAACAAAGTCCTGATTTGTAACTGCTTTGAAATGGGGGGGGGGGAAACACAACATTATTCATCCACCTCTTAAGCCCCATGTAGGAGGAGGCTGCTTGTTGATTCCTGGATGCTTAGCCTCGAGATAATCACAAAGAAAACTGTATTAATTAAATCACTGCTTTGACCCATTAGCTCTAGCTTCTTATTGAATAATCTTATATATTAATTTAACCCATTTTTATTAATTTGTGTAATGCCATGTGGCTGTGGCTTAACAGCTAAAGTTCCATCTGGCTCTGTTGGGGCTACATGGCTTCTCTCTGACTCTGCCTCCTTTTCCCCAGCATTCGGCTTAGTTTTCCCCACATAAGATCTCCCCTGATATAGGTACAAAGCAGTTTCTTTATTCATTGATGGTAATCACAGCAATCAGAGAGAAATCCCACATCACCTCCCATTTTCTGTTTAAATAAAAAGGAAGGTTTTAACTTTAACATAGTAAAATCACATATAACAAAACAGATATCAAGCAAGAATTACAGTTACAATATTTATATCTTCTTTATCTTTTATCATAATGAAGGAAAACTATAACTATAACAATGTATTCTTCAACTCCATCAAAGACTCCAGAAGGATAAAATATTACCTAAGTAAACAGGAAGTGCATTGTAAGCAACTTCCAACACTCTAAAAATGATAGCTACATCTTGCTACCTGGACAGTAACCCAAAGTTCTTCTGTACCATTGGGGCATCCAACTTCAGCCTACAGGCCCATAGTATCCAGCAGACTTTTCCATGCAGCAGGAAATTTCAAAGACAGTTCCACCTATATTGTCAGCTTGTCAGTCACTTTTTTCTGTTTCATGCAGAATGTTTTGCAGACTTTTTTGTGTAGCAGGAACCCCTAAGGGCCATCTAACCTTTAGGCAAGTTCAGCAATCATTTCTTTGCATGTCCTGTATATACAGTTCATCAAGCAGTCTAGGCAAGAGCAGTTTCTTGCCCCAATGGCTAACCAACTCTATAAGGAGCCACTTTGATGCTCATCTTCCCCCTGAAGTAATTGTTGCTGCAAGGAGCAGATATGTCTCATTGTCAGGAAAAGTCTTAACTTTCTTTTTGAAAACTCTTAACTTTTTGAACATTTTAATGCCATATTCTGAAGGTCTCTGAAAGATTTGAAGAATACCTGTCTAACTGAAATATATCTATATACATCTAGAAAAACCTAACTAACATGATTACAAGCTTGACTATTATAGATGACTATTTACCTATATTTCTTAATTATACATTACATTTTTAAATGAACTACACAATCACAATACCTTTATCAAATCAGAAATACATATACACAGTATAATAAAAATTGATCCTAAATTTGTATCAACAACCCAAAATCTATACCAATGCAAATCTTTATATCCCTCTTTAAATGTAAACAAGCATTTATAAAAATTATTTGGGAATATGGGCTTAGTTCTTCTCCAAACTACTTCCTGCTGTTTATTGGGCGAAGTAATTTTTTGAGGGGTGTTCAAGGCAACCTTACAGGGGTCTTTGTCCATCAAACCATATTAGTCTGGAAGAAGTCCACGAGTTCTCATCCTCTGTGTTAACAAAAGAAGAACCTCTATTCCAAAGCAACATATCCTAAGACACAAATTCTGAAGTCAAGATACCTTTATCGTATACATGCTGGCTTAGTTTAGCACCCCATAAAATAAAATGTCTCTCTGTACTTAGCTCCTTCACAGTCAAAAAATTCAAAGAAAACACAATAATATTCATAATCCAAACTCTGTGTATTTTCCATCTTTACATGGCTTATTATTATTTATTTCTTTAATCCTTGACTGTCTGTACTGTCTCTTTAAAGACTTTGCTTTATTTTTTTAAAACAATTTACTTCTTTTCCAACTCTCTATATTCTTTCTCTTCTCTCTCCAATGACTGCATACATTTATCCAACACTGTGACACATTTAGAGATCTTTTTTACCTGGATTTGTCTTTATTGCATAGTAGTAATTATTTTCTGATCAGAAGTGCTTCTTAAAATGCTAAGCACTTCTTAAAAACTTTATCTGTGCCATTATTAACATGGTAGAGCTGATCGCTGCCTCTGATGCCCCATCTCTAGGCACACAGCCATTGCCACCAAGCAAGCCATAGCACGTTGCTTGCAAACCCCATTCAAATGCTCAGTCTCCGGAAAGAGTCAGAGGTCATGGTGGCAGCATGGCTCAGAAAGCCAGCATTTCAAAACAGCACGGCCTTTTTTTCTGCTATCACCAAATCAGGAAAACCTCTCTTAACGGAGCCACAGCATGCTACCAGCGAGCAAAGTCCATTCACAAAAAAAAATGCGGCTAAACTTTATTTTTTTAGTGTCTACAATTCCTTTCCAGGCACTCTCAGGTTTTACATGGATTTAGTCTACCACATTGGGTGCCAATTATCTCCACCTGTTTGGAACAACACTTCTGATACCAGCTGTATGCAAAAGTTCTCCCACACATCAGGAAGTCTTTAACTGTATACTAATTAGACCAATTCAATTTGAAATTATCTACCTGGAGAAACTGTAAGACATAATAGTCAAAGGGCACAGTGCCATTAGATTGCCTTCTACATCTGATGTCAGTCACATGTTTCTGATGACACGGCTGCAAAGTAGGGTTTCCATTACTTCCTAGCCTTTAATTTTTTTTTAATTTGAAAGAAGCACAGAAATTTATTTATACTTAATTATTTATTATAAAGGATAACAACTAACTATAAGAACAGGGGAAAAGACATAAGAGAAAGAGCCCCAACTTCCATGATGTCCGCTGGTTCACTATACTCTAAGGATTTCAATTTGGTCAGATATCTGAACACTTTCCTACCAAGGTCTTTCTGAACTTTTGTGGACACTTTGTGTGCCGATGACTGTTAAATAACATAATTGGCAAGTGACCAACTCATTCTTCAGCACTCTTCTTTTTTTAAATATCAGTTAGTAGAAGCAAAAATTCATACCTTTTCCTCTTTACTCATATTGTTGATGGCCCTGGTAACTGGCCACCACCCTGGGGCTATCCAAGGACTGTTGACAAGATGGTGCTAATAATCAGAAGATTCCAAAAAATTTCAGAGTTCTGATTCAGACATTCCTATCACTTGTGAAATTATAATAGCAACTTTGAGTCAGGAACTGGAGATGAAAAAGAACAATGTATTTTAATGTGGGTTTTGCAATAATCATTTTAAAGTTTTATGATAGGAACCAAGAGATGGAGTCCAATATTTTTTACATATACACATATAAATGTTGATATATTTTATCATATTATCAGAGCAGTATTTTCTGGTCTTTTGTAATATAAATTCTCTCACTATGGTTATTATCATGGTAGCAAGTTGAATCATTTAAACAGACATCAATATTTTTTTCAGGACTGCATATGTTTATTGTTAGTTGATATTAACAGAAAATATTCATAATGTTTCATAGAAAACTGTTGTAGGAATCTAACTCATACTCCATAAATGTACTTTGGATATCAAAAATATACATATACTACAACTGAAACTATGTATGTTTTCTTAGTGACTTCCCTGCCATGGCCTTTTGGCTCTTACTTGAGATTCATCCATCAATAAAGTACGTGTATAAGAATTTTGGCCATAAACTTTATTTCTAATGACTCTACCCAAGACATTGGTGGGGAGAATCAACTGTATTCTCATTTTTGTCTGTCTCACCCATGGAAAAGTCATGCTTCATTAATAATATCTGTAGAAGTTTATACATCAATTATTCTAGTTTCCATTACAAATTTCTGCCTCTTATTATAATAATTGTGGCTGTCCTGCTTCCCATAGGAAAGCAAAACAACTTGACTGATGTTATTTCAGAATCTTATGATAACCCACTCTTTACAGCAGACTCAATTATTCTACAGTAGCTCTTATCAAGAAGATGTGCCTACCAGGTAAATGATTGCTGTATTTCCAATAGTGATGGTACTTGTCTCATCAACATTGCTCCTCACCTTTTTAAATAGACTGTGGTCTAGACTATAGATGCTGTTACATGTTTTGTTATATATAACATATCTAATCTCGGGGGCCCCTTTCAATGTATTCTGAGTCAGCCTACCATTGACTTCTCTAGCATGAGCTGGTTAATCTTGGTTGTCAACTTGATTGAATCTTCTATCAACTATCAGACAAGCTATTGACCACATGTCTGAGGGGTATTCTTGATCACTTTTATTGAAGGGAAAAGACCTACTCTAAATATGGTGGCTGCCAAGATAAAAATAAGTCTTAGCCAAATGCAAGCATAGGGATGGGAGCCAATACTGGAAAGTATTGTCCATGGTAATTAATCATACTCCAGTGGAAGGCCACACACCTAAAAGTTCATGGTCAGTCAAAACTGCACTCAGTTGCTGAAAAATACACACAAAATATGACACAAAGAAAAAGGCTTGATGGGGAAGTATATCTGGGAGGGGAGTAGATTAATATGTGAAAATTTTTCAAAGAACTAAAATAATGCCTCCTATTTATTTAAATAAAATATGAGAAAAAAACTTTTGCTCCTTGCCACCTTGTCTTCATACTGTCCTGGTAAATTCATTTGCCATATTGATTCTTTGCTTTTGCTGTTGCTGCTTCTACCTCCATGACCGCCACTGCTACCACTGGCTGCTGTTGTTTCTTTGTTGATATTGGAATGCAGTTTCTTCAGCGTTTCAATGTGTACAGAAAACCAATGGCTCTCTGTAAATCCTCCAGCTTTTGAGTGTCATACTTAGACTGCTAAGGAAGCAAGCCCAGTGGATTGAGCAACTACCAGGTTCATAGCTTCTACAGTGTATAAGAAGCCATTTTGGGGCCACCTAGACCATATTATGTAAGGAAATTTAACCAATACTCCTTTAAAAAATTACTTTCATATATATTATGTCCTGACTACAGTTTCCTTTCACCCTTAATCTCTCATCCCTAGCACTCCTCTCCCCCAGACCCACTCCTCACCTCTTTCTCTCCTTAGAAAAGAGCAGGACTCCCAGTGACATCATCCAAACATGTCATAATATGTTTCCAGGCAGAGACCATCATTCAAGGCTGGCCAAGGAGACCTAGTAGGAGGAAATGTTTCCACAAGCAGGCAAAAAAAAAATCAGAGACAGCACTTGATCCCACCTTTACAGGCCCCACAAGAACACCAAGCTACACAACTATTACATATATGTAGAGGGTCTATGTCAGACCCCATAGAGGCTCTCTGATCTCTGTAAGCCCCCATGAGACCTGATCTACTGATTCTGTGGACTGTGTTCTCATGGTGTCCTTGTCTTCTTTGGTTACTGAGATCCTTCATCATCCTCCACAGGACTCCCCAGGCTCTGCCTAATGTTAAGATGCTCCCATCGGTTGTTGGATGAAGCTTCTCTGGTCTTTCTGATGACTATTTTGCTAGGCTCACATCTCAAAACATTCTAGACCAACTGCATGTAAAAGGTTTTATGACTCATTTGATGTCCCAATCCTTCCACTTGACTCCTTGTCTAGTTACACAAGATGGCCAGTTCAGATTCTGTATCCTCCATTACTAGGAGTCTTTTCTATGGTTACTCTTGTACATTCCATGAAGTTTCCATTACATCAGGTTTCTACCTTGCCCCCTATATGTCACCTAATTTTAGTCATTTCTTCCAGTATTTTCTCCTTCCCTCCTCTTCTACTTGATCCCTCCTGTTTTCCCAGTCAACCCTGGAAATCTATTCTTGTTTCACTGGGAGTCCCTTGTGTTTCTTCTTAATCCCTTCTTGTTACTTAACCTCTCTGGATATGTGGACTGCAACATGGTTATCTTTTACTTCACAGCTAGCATCCAATTATAAGTGAGTACATATCATGTTTGTCTTTCTGTGTCTGGTTTACCTCAGTCATTGTTTTTCACAGCTAAGTAGTACTTTATTGTATGAATGGTCCACATTTTTTTATCCATTTATCAGCTGAGGATATCTAGGTTGTTTCCAGTTTCTGGCTATTATGAATAAAGCTGCTATGAACCTGGTTGAACAATTGTCCTTCTGATAGGATAGAGTGTCCTTTGGGTATATGCCAAAACTTGAGTTCTTTGTATATTTTTAATACTAGACTTCTGTCATATGTGGAGTTGGTGAAAATCTTTTTCTATTCTTTGTCTTCCATTTTGTTTCATTGACTGTGTCCTTTGCCTTACAGAAGTTTTCAGTTTTATGAGGTCCTTTGCTATTGATGTTTTGCTTAGGAAGTTTTCTCCTATTCTAATGCATTCAAGTATATTCCCCACTTTCTCTTCCATCAGGTTCAGTGTATCTGGTTTTATGTTGAGGCCTTGGATCCACTTGGACTTGAGCTTTGTGCAGGGTGATAGATACAGATTGGTTTGTATTTTTCCATATACTGACATCCAGTTGGAATGATGCTCACCATTTGTTGAGCATGCTTTCTTTGTTCCATTGTATATTTCTAGCTTCTTAATGAAAATCAGGTGTGCATAGGTGTGTAGATTTATATCTTGATCTTCAGTTCGATTCCATCGATCAATGTGTCCATTTTTATGCAAATTCCATCAGGTTTTTATTACTACACCTCTGTAGTACAACTTGAAATCAGGGATGGTGATATCTCCAGAAGTTCTTTATTGTATAGGATTATTTTAGGTACTCTGGGTTTCTTTTTTTCATATGAACCTGAGCATTGTTCTTTCAAGGTATGTAAGAATTATGTTAGAATTTTGAGGGGGTTTGCATTGAATCTTTAGATTGATTTTAGTAGGATGGCCATTTTTACTATGTTAATCCTACCAATTCATGAATGTGGGAGGTCTTTCCATCTTCGGATGTCATCTTCACTTTCATTCTTCAAAGACACGAAATTTATTTTCCTAAAGGCCTTTCACTTGCATGGTTAGACTTACCACAAGATATTTTATAATATTTGTGGCTATTGTGAATGGTATTGTTTCCTTGATTTCTTTTTCAGCCCATTTGTTGTTTGTTTGTATATAGGAGGGCTACTGATGTTTTTGAATTAATCTTGCATCCAAAAACATTACTAAAGGTGTTTATCAGCTGTAGGAGTTCCCTGGTAGAATTTTTGGGGTCACATATGTATACTATCAAATCATCTTCAAAAAGCAAAAGGTTTACTTCTTCCTTTCCAATTTGTATTGCCTTAACCTCCTTTTGTTGCCTTATTGTCTTAGCTGGAACTTTGAGTACTATGCTGAATAGATATGCAAAGAGTGGATAGCCTGTCTTGTTCCTGATTTTAGTGGAATTGCTTTGAGTTTCTCCCCATTTATTTTGGTGTTGGCTATTGGCTTGCCTGAAATTTCCTTTATAAGGTTTAGGTACATCCATTGTAGCCCTACTCTCTCCAGGACTTTTATTATGAAGGAGTGTTAGACTTTTTCAATGGCCCACCATCCTCCACCAAAGTCACATTTCGCCCCACTGCCAGTCCATTCCCACAACACTGGCACGTATGCCTCTGCTGATACTTCTCAAGTATAGGTCACATCAGTAGAAGAACAGTTGACTCACCTGCCTGCCAGCTAAACTGTCCCACTCCCTAGATTCAGTTCCCAAATCACCTTTATATATATATATACATTTCATTCTATTGGTTCTGTTAGTATAGAGATCCCAGCATGATACAGTCCATCATTCTACCCAAGTATTCAGGTGCCAACTTAGTATCATGTTAATAGCATCACACTGGGGCATTGTCAGAGTGTTTAAATATGTGTTGCAAGAAGTGTGCTCATGTTAACAAATTCTCAGTTATTCAACTTAATGTTTTACATCTCTTCCCACTCCATTTATATAACAACCTTGGAGTCCAATTCCATGCATGTTGATTCAATTCCTACTAGCACAGGGTAGTTTTCTTATAGTCCTTTCCTTTGTCCTTTTCATCTTTACCATACTCAACATTTCTCCCTTCAGGTTATATGACATGTGACTCTTGGGCATTGGTTTTCTGACTAGGAATGGAGGTGAGGATAGAGCATGGGGACACATGCACACACACACACACACACACACACACACACACACACACACCACACACACCACAGAGGTGGTCTTGCTGAAATAGCCTCTGAATTATCAAGCATTATGTGAGCACCAACTTTCCAACAGGTTAATTTGGGAAGGCCAGGAGGTTAAGGGGAATCAAGGAATTCCCGATTTTTGCTGGGCACTGGTGGCACATGTGTTTAATCTCGAAACTCAGGAGGAAGAGGCAGGTGTATTTCTGTGAGTTCAAGGCCAGCAGGGACTACAGAGCAATTTTCAGGATGGGCTCCAAAGCTATACAGAGATAGACTCGAAAACAAACAAACAAAAAAAGAATTTCAGATTTTTAAAGTTTTGTTGAAATATAATTTAAATTCTCCATAATTCGTCTGCTTACATTATGTCATTCAATTGTGCTTAATATATCCATGCATACATGTAGTTCTCATACAGCTTATTAACAATATCTTGGGTCATATCCCACTACCACTACACCAGTCTATTTCACAATATATCTTGATAAAAAAATAAATAATATGCCCTTTAGCTATCATTTCTCCATGCCTATAGACAGGGACCAGTTAAAATGTGGTCATTTGTGTCTTTTCCATTAATGTTAATATTGGTCTATGTTAATCAAAATTATAGACACAAACAAAATGTCCCCATCACAAATCTTAAACTCTTCTACTTTTCAAATACCTTCTCTGCCTTGAAGTCAACATCTCAAAAATGCAAATATTGCCCTTTCCTGGACCTCTAGTGCCCTTATTATGAAATCCTGAGCCTGTTCTCTTGGCTCAGAAGATGCAAGACTTTTTAAATGCTTCTAGGCTTCTCCGACTTTCACAATTCACCTTAAATTGATTAATCACCTTCAACCTTTCATTATTTCTCTGATGTATCCATCATTCTCAGCAACAACCATCAACTACCCATTGTCCTAAACTTCCCAAAGTCCTGAGATATATCCACTGCCAGTATACTCCCTTTTGTCTTGAGGGCTTTTATCAATTGCATTGGTATAAGACACCAAAAATGAGGATTAAAGATAGGCGAAGGAAAGAGGCAAGTTAGGGAGGGAATACAAGGAGAGACAACTAAAGTTAAGATCATACTGAAATCTACTGCAGTAGAAGCTATACATATACATATACATATATATATATATATATGAATTCTAAATGGAATCACCAAATAATTGGGGAAGAGAATGTCCAAAATGAAAGCTCATGTTCTGGGGATTGGTTACATCTAATTGAGTAATTGGCAAGGGGACAACATGGAAATTCCCAAACAACCCAGGTGATTGACAAGTCTATTGGTTGTTCTCCACAAACAGATGGTAAGGTGCCATTACTGAAGACAGCACTTACATAACTCATTGAACACAAATAAGTCAAGCTGGGGCCTACCTAGACCCTTCCCCCCTACTGACTAGTGCTGAAGTTACTGGAAGGTACTCTGAACTAACTTATCACTGGTTAGTGTTTGACAACAGGTAAGCACATAGCCTTTTTTAGTCAAGGTGTTTGCCTTCTATGGAGTGGAAGGCCCAGAAATAGAGTTGTTTGAACTTTCAACAGACCAATTTCTCAAACACAAGAAAAATCAATGCTATACTCCAGAACAGACACTTAGAATGACACATTATAGAATTCATTCCAAAGTCATAATCCAGAACTTGTTACTAACAATAGCAGTGATGCACCCAGAATTTCAATTTCAGTGTTGTATTTTCCAAATACAACTTCTTCTTGGTTTTCATCTTATAGTCTAAAGTACCTTAAATTTAATCTCTTAAATGAGTCTTCAAAGACTTCAATATCAGTGTGTTTTTGTGTGTGTATATCCTATTTTCTCTCTTCTTATCTTACTTTTTGTAAGATTTAATTTAGTTTTTCATTTTTAATCTTGTATATGTGTGTGCAGGGGAATCTCTGTACATGAGGAGGTATGCTTGTAGAGTTCAGAAAAAGAGACATTATGTCTCTTGGAACTAGAGTTGCAGACTGTTGTAAGCTGATAGACATGGTAGCTAAGGAAAAAAAAAGCACTTCAAGTCTTCTACTATCCCTGAGCTATCTCCCCAGTACTATACTGCTGATTTACATCCACAAGTGAATAATATAATCATTGGCTTCTATATAGCAAAAGGGATTAATATCTTATGCCCTCCTCTAACACCATATTTTTTGAGAAAAGTATAATTCCATCATTTTTACTGAATTTTGTCCCTCCAAAATTTGCATGGTGACATCCCAAAACCAATATGGCTGTATTTGGAGAAAGCTAAAGAATTGCTTAAGCTATGCCATGATTTGATAGGACTGGGACATTATACAAAGCAAGAAGGGGTCCATCTCAGTGAAAGGAAGAGCCATGTGAGGATACATTGGCCATCAAAAGCAAGAATGTTACCCTTCACCAGAAATCATGCCCCATCAAAGCGTCTTCTGCATTTCTAGCTTACAGAATTTGTAAGACACTTAATTTGCTCTGCCAAGACCTCCAGTCTATTGCATCTGGTGACCTTAAGCTGACCTGAATAATCTACCATAATAATTCTTTGCCTGTTTTGTTTCCATACCTTCACCACTGAATTCCTCTACAGATATTCATTATTATTAACAAGCTCACTTTAAATTCATGGCCACAAATTTCAAATACGTACTTAATGATTCCTGGCAATCATAATAAACCTCTCAGCTTGTTTAATTGTTTTAGTTTCTTAGATAAATATTTTAAATTGTTTTGCCTCCTCACACTCAACACTCAAATACAGATCCCTCTTCGGGCTGATAAATTTGTTTCTTCATCAGCTAGAAATGAAGCAACCTGGAGAAAAATTCAGAGATCCCATCAAAATGATCCTTCTACAAATATCTATAAACACAGTGTTTGCTATCTTATATACTATGAAAAAATGAAAAGCCCATATTACGGTCCAAAGCATTTGCTGCTGTTAGGTACCATTTTCCAAGCTTTCTCCACTGTTCAGGGACATCCTCCTTCTTCTACATCATTAATTGCTTCTTCTCTTCTGGTTAAATCTATTTGCATAAAAGCATGATATTATTCCTCCCTTATTTAAACAAAGCAAAACAAAACAAAAAGACCACTTTGGTGTTCATCTCTTCTACCAATTAATTAATGACTTCTTATTGGTTATCTTTTTCAACTCTATAAAGAGTTCTTCATACACTGCTCTTTCTATCCTATCCTCTTAAATACAATTTTTTCACTTTCTTGTTTGGCCATGAGAGGAATGTTATTCTCTACCACATGCTCATTGATATGATGTACTTTCTAGCCAATGCCCAAAGCAAAAGGACTAATGCATCATGGAGAGGAACCATCAGAATTGTAACACCAAAGAAATATTTTCTCATTATAAACTGAGTAGCTCAAGTATTCGTGACAAGTATTTGTTACATCATAATGGAATAATACCACATCAACCTATTTATACTTAGAATGAATATCCTTGCTCCTGTATTGATGTGCAATTCCCCTCTATATGCTATGAATATATTTTATTACCATTGATTACTAAAAAAGCTGATTTGGCCTGTAACAGGGCAGAATATAGCCAGGCTGGAAGAGACATAGAGAGAGAGAGAGAGTAGGCAGAGACAAAGAGATGCCATGTAGCTGCCAAAGGAGACAGATGCCAGATTCTTACTGGTAAGCCACAGCCTCATGCCAAAGCACAGATTAATAAAAAATGTGTTAATTTAAGATAAGAGTTAGTTAATAAGAAGCCTGTACTAATAGGCCAAGCAGTGTTTTAATTAATATAGTTTTGTGGGAATATTTGGGTCTGAGTTACTGGGAAACAAACAAGCAGTTTCCAACTCCAAAATGGTGCCTAACATGGGGCAACTACATCCACATAAAACCTGGGAGATCTTGTGAAGGAATTCTAGACACAGATTTTAGAATTCTAGAACAGAGTTTAGCACAGATTCTTGATAATCACATTTTTTTTTTGGATGAGCTTTATTTGTTGGTGGCAATCATGGGTGCTGTGGCTCCTTTAAGAGAGGTCTTCTTGACTCAACATTGGCAGCAAAGGCTATGTAGCTTCTTTTGGGGAGGGTTTCCTGTTTCTTGCTGGCATGAAAGACTCTGGTTCTTCTGAGAGATCTGGTTACAGAGCAGTTGAATGGGGTTTGTGAGCAGAGAACTACAGTTTGATGGCAAAGTGGACCC
The DNA here is from genome assembly GCA_004026605.1 of Ondatra zibethicus. Classification (NCBI taxonomy): domain Eukaryota; kingdom Metazoa; phylum Chordata; class Mammalia; order Rodentia; family Cricetidae; genus Ondatra; species Ondatra zibethicus. The sequence goes on along the minus strand of PVIU01013275.1, from coordinate 2,409 downwards.
ACTGCATCCCAGGAGCTGGGGAGAAAAGCACAACTAACACAGTTTGCGATAAATAAACTTCCACCATATTGGACTGAGTGGAACAAACAGGCAGAACTACAGAGTTGGTCCTAACCACTCTGTTTAGTTAAAAAAAAGGCATTCCTGATCAGAAAATGATTACATATATGTAATAAAGATATATTCAGGCAGAAATAAACCCTGAAAGGTTCACAGTGTGCTTAAAACATGTACATAGGCTTGAGAGAGAGAAGTACAAGAGTCTAGATAGTTATAAGAAGAGATAGATAGATTTAAAGAATAAAACAAAGTCTGTAAAGAGACAGAGTACAGTCATAGACTAAAGAAGTAAGGAAAAAATAATCCATGTAAAGATATAAAATGCACAGAGAATCTGGATTATGTATCGTATTGTGTTTTCTTTGAGTTTTTTTGCCTGTGAATGAGCTAAGAAACAGAGAGACATTTTATTGAACTGCCTGCTAAGCTAAACCAATATATATGTTTCAAAGGTATCCTGACTTCAAAATTTGTATCTAAGGATATGTGGCTTTGGAAAATAGGTTCTGCTTTTGATTCCACAGAGGATAGAAAGCTATGGATTCCATAACAGCTAATATAGTTTGATCAAACAAGACTCCCTTAAGCGATGGACCATATGGTCCAATATCCGTGATATCTTCAGGACTTCTGACTGAGCTAGAACTACCACACAGGATATCCCCTGAAAGACCTGATTAACAGCATTCCCAATCATCAGGAAGTAGTCTAGAGATCAATGCCAAAATTACCTAAATGATTGTTTATGGATGTTTGTTTACTATTAAAGGGGTATATGTTATAGTGGTGTGGTAGAATGGTTTGTATTCTGTCAATTATATTTTAAATAATGCTGATTGGTCACTAGCCAGGCATGAAGTGGAGGCGGGACAACCAGACAGGAAGTAGAGGCAGGTCAATGAGAACAGGAGAATTCTGGGAAAAGGAAGCCCATTCCTCTGCAGTCCTGTCCAGCCACAGAAGAAGCAAGATGTGATTGCCACGCTGAAGAAGGTACTGATCCATGAGGCTAACATAGACAAGAATAAGGCTAATATGGGTTATAAGAGTTAATAAGAAGCTGAGCTAATGGCCCAATCAGTTTATAACTAATGTAGAACTCTGTGTGATTTTTGTACTTAACTACTATGGAAACTGGGCAGAACAGAAAACCTCAGACAACATTATAGAGATGAATACTTTTCTGCTGAACTTGCCTAAAGGTAAGACACTCCTTCAGGGTTTCTGCTTCATGAAAGAGTCTGCCAGATATTCCACAGGATACAGAAGAAAGTGACTGACAAATGCCAATACAGGCAAAATAGTCTTTCAAATTTCCTGCTTCATGAAAACATCTGTCGGATACTATGGACCTATAGGCTGAACATATATGCCTCAATGTTACTGAAGAACTTTGGGTGACTGTCCAGGCAGCAAGACGTCTCTGTCAATTTTAGAATTTTGGAAGTTGCTTACAATGTACTTCCTGTTTACTTAGGTAATTATATCCATCTGGGGTCTTTGATGGAGTTGAAGAATAGATAGTTATAATTATAGCTTTCCTGATTTATAATAAAAGATAAAGTAGATATAAATAATGGAAGTGTAATACTTGCTTGATATCTGTTTTGTTTTATGTAATTTTACTTTGTTAAAGTAAAAACTCTCTTTTTTATTTAGACAGAAAAGGGGATATAATGTGGGATTCCCCTTTGAATGCTGTGAATATGTTTTAGTACCATTGGTTAATAAAGAAGATGCTTTGTCCTATAACAGGGCAGAAAATAGCCAGGCTGGGAGACATAGAAAGAAATAAGGCAGAGACAAACAGATGCCATGTAGCTGCTGAAGGAGACAGATGCCAGATCCTTACCAGTAAGCCACAACCTCATGCCAATGCACAGATTAATAGAAATGTATTAATTTAAGATGATAAGCATTAGTTAACAAGAAGCCTAAGCTAATAGGCCAAGCAGTGTTTTTATGTGAATATTTGGATCTGAGTGGCTATGAAACAAATGAGCATTAACTAATTAAATTTCTGCCTGGCCCATTAGATCTAGCCTCTTCTTGGCCAACTCTCACATCTTGATCTAACCGATTTCTATTAATCTGTGTTTACCATGAGGTTGTGGCTTACCAGGAAAGATTCAGCATGTCTAACTCTGGTGACTCCATGGTGGCTCTCTCTGCCTGCCTTCTTTCTCCCAGCATTCAGTTCTCTTTTCCTCACCTATCTACATTCCACCCTATGAAAAGGCCAAGGCAGTTCTTTTATTCAACCAATGAAAGCAACACAAATACAGAAGGACACCATTTCTGCTTTTCTGTTTAAACAAAGAAAAGCTTTCACTTTAACATAGTGAAATT